>APFE031588711.1:88354-100993 GCA_000404065.3 Pinus taeda
TTATAAGTATCTCAAATTTGAGGCTTTTACGATTCATGATTTAAGTAAAAATTTTCCAAATAAATTACGTCGATAATTTAGGCCCAACGCGTTTTGAATCCCTACTAAAGTTCATCATCAGGACATAGATGGGGAGTGAGATCAATAGATCAAATACTTATTGTAGAGATGCAACAATAAAATCTTATAGTCACTAAGATAAATAATATAACAATGAAACGGTACGTTATAGTGAGTCTAAAAATATATAATTAAAATAAGAAGTTTATTATTTAATAATAAAGTAATAATCTATATATTTAATTATTTATTGATTATTTTTATATAAGGAAACATACATCCAGAAACAGTTACAACCATTATTATCATCTTAGTAAAAGAGAAATTAAAAATTGATTAAAATAACAACGAAGGGAATCAAAAAATACTATGAAAACACATAACTTATTAACTTATAAAACATATAATATTAGTATTACTGTTAATTTTGTATAAATGCACTTATAATTTATATTTATATTTTATTATATTTATATATAATATATATATTTTATAATATATAATTTATTAGTGCCTTCGGTCTCAATATGAAAATCAACCATGGTCGATCGTGGTCAATAACCATGGTCACATTGTGAAAATGATTGTCTCTTGGTCCCAACGTCACATTGTGACAACCATGGCTATCCATGATCAACCATGGTCCAACATCGCATTGTGACAAGGATTGTCTCAATATGAAAATCTACCATGGTCAACCATTGTCTGTTGTCACATTGTGACAAAGGTTGTCTCAATATGAAAATTAGTCATGGTAAACCATAGTCTGATGCCCCATTGTGACAGATTGTGTCAATATGAAAATCAATCGTGGTCAACCATGTTTATTTTAGGGTTTATAATATTTATCTTAGGGTTTATATGCCCTGGGTTTATCCCTTGTGTTTAATATTTTACCCTTGGGTTTATAATCCCATGGGTTTTTAGTATTAATCCCTTGCGTTTATTATTCCCCTAGGTTTATAATATTTATCTTAGGGTTTATATACCTTGAGTTTATGATATTAATCCTGCACATTTCACATACAATGACAATATTGTGGTGTAGAAAGGGATTGTACAGGGGTTCAATTTAATATCTTGATTTTAGTCAATTTGTTAGGTTTCTAATATTATTCTTTCTCTTCAAATATGCATGACCAAGGTAATTTGTTTGCAGGTGGAAAAGGGGAAATGAGAATGTTGACCTATGAGGAGGAAGCTAAAAATTATCACAGAGGTTGTGCAACTAGGGTTTTGACAAACAAGTGAACTGGCTCCACATAGTTTCCCAAGCCATTGTGTCAACCTTTATGGCAGGTGCAATAATAGTAAAATAGACATTCAATATAGTAAATAGATTACAACCATGTTCAACAACTCATAGTGACTTCACAACAACATTGTATAGGTTTTCCAACAACCTTCTTTATTCTCCTCACAAGTTCTCTTATATAGTTATGTAAATGTTTTTCATCATAATGTCAACAGTTATACAAATATCAATTGAGCAAGTAATATTTAGTAGATATGAGAGAGCCATGATTAATTTCAAGGGTAATGAATGTAGTTGAAAGGACATGGGAGAAGGTGAAAGGTCATCCTCCTCATTTCTATAAATCTAACCTCATATCTCATTTGTGGTGGACTTTAGCACTTGAGCTAGGACTAGCATTAGATAGTTGATTTGTGCTTAAGGTGCTAGAGGCACTCGGCTCTTGGTAGCTAGTAGGGTGAGTTGTGGTGAGGCTAGGGTTTTCCATTGGATGTTGGTATGAAAATCCCATGTTCCACTACTAGGCCTTGATGAACTTATTGAATATGTACTTGAATATGCAACATAGATAATGAGAAGTTCTTCACTTTCAACATGGATTCTCGTGCATTTGTATGGTGGTTGTATTGTCTTTCCTATATTTCCATCATGTTTGTATGTGTGCTTTCATGTGTGAAACATGTTAATGAACTCATCCTTAGCTTATGGCTTGCATGTCTGCTTTGAATCTTTGCTTTCTTATTCCACACAATGTCAATAACTTATTGAGAATTGATTTGCAAACAACCTCTAGCACTTTCCTGTTCATGTATGTCTAATATGGTTTTAGCTTACTAAGCATTCTTATGGTATGCTTCTTCTTGTTGTTTTTGTTGTTATATCCTTGTATCTCATTTTGTAGGTTATCAATTGTGGGTTGACCTCATTCCCATTGTTTGGAAATTTTCTTCTTGCTCTTGCTCTAACATCTCCACATTCAACAGCTAGGAGAAAAAAATTATATGATGGAAATTGGGCCTACATACCAGATGGGGCTCCTATCCCAAACGGTGCAAGGTTTAACTGGGACTTCACACTGGGAATACCCCCTAGCTATTGGCGGACATTTTCCCCCATCAACATTACTGCTTTATTAAAACAATATACCTAATATGAATTTAACATGAACATGAATGAATTGAATTTGGATTATTACATCATTATATTCAATGTGAGTTTAAAATACTTAAACATAAATAAAGAAGATATTATTCTTCCTGACCACCTAAAAAAAACCCAATTCGCAATAAAAACATAATAATTCCATTTAATTTTTATATTTATAATTATTTATGATTAACTCGCTATTTAATGCTAAACTTAAAAAACAATTACAAATTTTTAAATTTAACAATTATCGTGCCTATTCAAATTAAAAATGAAATTTTGAGTGCTCTGCTACTCTAGGTGAACCCCTAGTGAAACCCTAGTTGTGATTTCGACATGGCTAGAACAAAGGGTGATTCTCCCCCTCTGATGGATGATGTTATGGCATTTTAGGCCCTCATTACCTCTTTGTCTAAAAAAACTTGAACTAAGGAAGTTCAGGTAGGATTTGTAAATAAGCCAGAGACCATATCCTTAGTGGCACTGCGCTCTAGCTTTAGTGAACTACTTTGGATTTCATGAATCGAGCTTTAGTGGGGAAATTCACTAGAATGTGTCCATCCCCCATATCTATGGATCCTTGGCCAGATAAGACATAAAAACCACTAATGAAAGGAAATATTGGATTGTATGCTTATGGGAATGGGTTCTTTTGTTTCATATTTGAATACAAGGAAAACAAATATGTTATCTTTATAAATGCCTTGTATTTATTTGGAGCATGAGGTATGTACATGAACAAATGGTTGCTAGATTTTGACCCAGATGAATACATACCAAATGCGGTTCCAGCCTCAATTAAACTCCCAAGATTGTGTGCACACAATAGGAAATGCTTTGGGGAACTATTTAGACAAATCCAAACCTAAAGGTTATTAGTTTGCATGCACAAAAATATGTGCTGAAGTATATTTAGATAAGGGTTTACCCTCTTAAATAAATCTTACACAAGGAGAATGGAGCCACAGTCAGATCCTTAAAAATGAAAAATTGTCCTTTAAATGCAAAATCTGTCATGACTATGGTCACTTTGCAAGATATTGTAACAAGGTTCAAGCAAGAAAATGGGAGGAATTGGCATCAGTGCAAAAGGAATAGTGTAAACCTTAGAGAAAGAGGGTAAATAAAGGGAAAGAAATAGTAAATAAATCTCAATTAACACAAGGCGGAAACATAACCTCGTCTTCAACAAACCTTTTTGAGGTTTTGCAAGCTCGGGAAGAAAATGGTAATGATGAAACAAACAACAATAAAAGAAAAGAATCCCCTAAGGAAGAAGTATTAAATGTAGAAGAGGAGGAATGAGAAATTAGAGAATCTTATAAAGTTAAAGAAATGGAAAAAGAGGGGAATAATAAAACCTAATTCCAGCGTAGGAAGAAGGTAAAAATCTAGCACCAAAGGAAACAATGGGAAGCCCATCAATAAAATCGGGGAAAGAAGTTGGAGGAAACCCAAAGAAATTAAAAGAGTCAAAACGGGAATTTGAAAAAATCATGAAAAGGAACAAGGCACAAAATTCAAACCCGATCGACGAGATAAGTAGTTAAGAAACAAAGATTAATAAGAAAAAGAATGGAAAACCCCGAAATAAAATGCCTAGGAAACTAGAGGTTGAACAAAACAAAAATTTAGGGGGCCAATCTGAAATCACATAAATCCTCAAGCCAACAATGCCCAAAGTGAAAGGAGAAGTAGAAAAGGGAGGAGGTAAGTCACAAAACCCCCTTATAAAATGATGAAATTTATATCATGGAACGTAAGGGGTTTGGAAAGCCCCACAAAATCCATGACAATTAAATATTTACTCAAGCAAGAAAAATTGTCGATCCTTCTTCTTCAAGAAACAAAATTAGAAGAATTAGACCTTATGAATTCAAGAAAATCCTTCCAGTAACGCAACACTAGAATAACGCATAGCCCTCGAGGGGCCTTTGGTGGATTAGGAACCTTCTGGTTAGACTCTTTCTTCACTATAATATACAATAATGAATCCAAAAATGAATCCAAATATTGGATAGACATTCTAGTGGAAATAAAAGACGCAGAGAAGAAGATCCTTATAATCGATGTCTACGCTCCAATGATGTATGGAGAAAAGTGTGAGTTTTGGGATGAATTGATTTCATTAAAAGAAAAGCAATGGAACCTCATTAGCATCGTAGGAACGGATTTCAGTACCATCCTCCACTCTTAAGCGAGGGGGAAGTCTTATCTAAGTTCCTTTCAGAGAAATAATAAAGGACATGATAGGCGAATGGGACCTTATTGATACGCTTCCAAATAAAGGTAAATATACTTGTTCAAATAGAAGAACGGGAGAGAATCATATAGCAGCAAGGCTAGATCGCTTATGATACATAAAAACTAGTTACTAAGTACTAGACTATGTATCTTCAATTTTGGCGCAACGAGAATCTAATCATCAACCAATTTTGTTGGAAATTGATCCTCCGTAGAATTTAGGTCATATCCCTTTTCGATACAATCCAGGATTTTAATGGAGGATGGGGTTTCAATTATAATTAGACTACCTTGGATGACCCTAGTCTCAAGATCCCCTTCGTTCGTGTGGGAGTCAAATTTAAAAGCGGTAAAGTAAGTGTTACAAACCTGGGCAAAGGAAAAATATAAACCCCCTGGTCAAAAAAGACTTGAGCTGATAAAACAACTTGAGTAACATCAAAGCATGCTAAAAAATAGGGAGGTGGAGAATTGGCACAAAGCAAAAGAAACAGAGCTAATAAGGCATATTTACTCAGCGAGCAGACAAGAGAATAATATTGGAGACTGAAGTCAAGAATGGTGTGGATTCAAGCGGGTGATCAGAATACTGACTTCTTTCACAAGCAGGCTAAGGATAGGGAAATGTGAAATCGGGTATGATTAATTGTGCCTAAAGGTAAGCCAAAGTTGACATACTTTGTTGATATAAAGCAGGAGGAATTTCTCCACTTTCAATCTCATTACACTAAAGATAAAGAAATTGAGATGGAAAGAGCTCACGAGTTTCTTTCATGTCTCTTGTTTATTGTCTCATAATATGAAAACTAACAATTAGTCAGAGAGATAGAAGAATCTTATATTATAGAAGCAATTTTGGCACTAAACCCAAATAAATCCCCTATACCTGATAGATTTATTGTTAGCTTATTTCAAGACTTGTGGCCTTTGATTAAAAAGGACTTATTACAAATGCTTAATGAGATGAGAAGGAAAGATAAAATAGGAGGAAGTACCAATTGTTCCTTTCTTGCTTTAATTCCCAAGGAGTCTAATCCTCTAAATTTTTCTCACTTTAGACCCATATCTCTCTACAATGTTGATTATAAAATCCTTACAAAAATCCTAGTGAACAGATTGAAGAAACTCTTGCTAGAAATTATATCTAAAAATCAAGGGGGATTTATGCAACAATGATAAATTTTGGATAATATAATTCCGGTTCATGAAGCTATGCACTTCAACAAGGAAGTTGGGTAACCTATACTAGTTATTAATCTTGATATGGCCAATGATTTTGACCAGGTATGACACTCTTTCTTATTTTTAATTCTTGACAATTTGGGCTTCAACAATGATTTTATTCAATGGATAAAATCTTGTATTGACTCCCCTTGGATTGTGCCCTTAATAAATGGAAGACCCGCTCCCTTCTTTGTGGCCTCAAGGGGGTTAACATAATGTTTTCCTCTCTTCCTTTTTTTTATATTTTAGTAGTAGAAAGCTTGAGCAGGAATTTAGAGAAAGAAAGATTAGAAATAAAGTTAATGAAACTGATATTTTCCCAAAACCTTAAGGAAGTGAATCATTCTAAATTTGCAGATGACACCCTCCTTTTGGAAGTGGCCTCTAAAATAATTGTGAATTATTTTAAATCCATTGTAAATATATACTTATACCTCTAGGGCAGGCTAGTGAATGAAAGGAAAAGCCAAATTTATGGCTGGAATTGCTCTAAATTGGCTTTACAAGGGATCTCCTCAGTATTGGAATTTCCAGTAGCATTAGGTTGGAATTATTTCAAATATTTGGGAGTTCCAATCTCTTTGGGAACCACAAGTGCAAAGGAATTGGATGATGTTCTACAAAAACTCTAGAAAAAGATTTAACCTTGGGGACCACAATGGTTAAATGTAGATGGGAAAGTCATTCTAATTAAATCAATATTATCTTCCCTACCTGTATATATTTGCTCTGGCCTTCTTGCCCCAAAGAGTGTGATCAATTAGATCGACGGTCTCTTGCATATATTCTTATGGCAAGGAGGTAAAAATAATGAGAAAACAATTCATTTGGTCAATTGGGATATAGTGCAACTCTTAAATCATGTGGGTCTAAAAATTAAGGACCCTCAATTCAAGAATCTTGCGCTAGGAGCCACAATTGTTTTGCATCTTCTTTTTGACACAAAGGAGTGGTGAAAATAGTCCTTTCTATGGAAATGCTTTCATAAAAGTAGGATTCCCAAAGCCAAAAGAGCAGATTGCATAGGACCAGGATCAAAAGTATGGAAGCTTTGTAAGAATGTTGCTCCAATTATCCTGGATCATCAGGGTTGGTGAACTAGAAATGACACCTGAATAAATATTTGGAAACACAACATACATTCAACAGAGTTATTGAGAGAATGCGCAGAATTAAGGGAGATTTTAAATTGGATGAGTATAGAAAGATATATCAGGCTTAAAGATATTTCTCAATGGAGTGAAAAAGGAAATTGGACAGGTTGGTCATTGATGAGAACCAGTATTGCAGCAAGAATGTTGCAACTCCTAGGGCTACCAGCTTTAATTCATCAACCTGGGGTTCATACAAACTTGGAGGTGACAATATTGTATACACAGTAGATGCAATGGTCTACTTTTGTCGCTTTTCAACTAGGGCGATAGACCAATAAGGTTTTACAAACCAATCTTCTATTGACTAGAAGGATTCTGACTACCAAATGGAAAAGGGAAAATTATCCTTAATGAAAAAAGGACATGTTGCCTACTCTAGGAAATGAAATATTGAATTGGAAGGTGCTATAAAGTGACATGAAATCATCTAGCTAAACATCTGCCCATTCTACTTGCAAAAGAAACCTAGCTTAACCTTGTTTATAAAATTTAATGATCTACTAAGACTAACTGAGCATGGAATTTGATCTAAGAATTATTATGAATGTTGCATGCATGTGCCACTTTATAAATTATAGAAAAATCATTTATTGATGTTTATTTTTATGAATGAAAATGCTAATTTTCACTTGTTCTTTGGCAGGGGAGACGAGCATGGAGGAAAAGGTATGGACTAGTTTCAAGGGTATGGAAGCCAAGTGGAGGCCTAACCTTAGCTTAGATGACCGTTTCTTCTCAATTCGATCTTAAAACAGGCTGCTACAGGGTTTCCTGTAGTAGTACAGGATGTCCTAATTCTACTACGAGATGCCATGTTTTACTGCAGGAAACAGGTTAAAAGCTTAGAAGATGGTAGGAAAGGTAGAATGATGAGTGGGAAAGGTGTCTGATGGGGAAATAAGGCATGGAGGAGGTGCACACTATCCAAGGCTCAGTCAAATGCTTCAAGATGGTTGGATTTGCTCAGTGGAAATAACCACTTTGCTTACAAAACAAGAATTCGGATTTAGGGTTTGGTGGACCTTGGAAGCATAGGTGGATAGGACTTGGATGAGGCAGATGAGATTAGGTCTCCCCACAAATTAGAAGCTCCTGCAACAGCATACACTCTTTTCTTATTTTATGCAAAAATTCATCTATACATGGAAAAGATGAGTTGAATGAAGGGAAACAGAGTTATTAATAGATAACAGCTAAGTTTATGAATGGAAGTTCTTTTAAACCATAACAAACTCAAGATATTAAAATGACAATTGCCGATACTTCTAATAAATTCAAAGACAGTGATCTATTCAACAAGAAACCCTATATTATGCAGTAATCATACAAGAAATTTCTTTTTGGGTTGTGTGAATGGAACCCTCAAATCATGATCACATAAAGGAGATGAGGTGAAAGCCACTATCACAAGATTTTCTGAAGTGTTTACTATCACTATGATACCATTGATCTATCTATCCACAAATGGAAGCAAACTAATTAATCATCCAAATACTTGCAGATTAGCAAAACCAAAATCACTTCAGGATCTAACTATGAATGTAATCTAAGAATACATGTACAAAAATAGGAACCTCTACTACTAGGGTTGGGCCCTAACCCAAGAGCTTCAGCCCTCTGAGTCAACTCAGTGCTGGATCAAGGGAATGCTTCTCATTTTCATTAAAATATCAAAAGTACATAAGATTTGTCAGTCACAATTTCTTAGCTCGAAAATGCCTCTTGGCTAAAACAAAAAATTTGAATCCTAATGAGGCTCTAGGCCTTACTATTTATACAACTAAAGCTACCAACAACTTCCTTAAATTTAGGGAAGCTTAGCTCCCAACTCGAGATCAACTAGTCTTCAACTATCATTGGCTTGGCGACTAATGACCTCAATGGCTTGGCTGCTTGTAACTCTACGCTGATGAGATTTGGTGGAGGAATATTCGAGTGAGTGAGGAGTTAAGGAGGGAGATCCAATCTCCTAAAATCCCCCTTGCTTGTCTATTTCAAGTTCTTGCACTTTAATTAGCCAAAATTGCTCCAAAATCTATAATTAATGCACATTAGACCACAAGACATGACATCTAATATTTACTCTTCTCACTAAGAAAAATATAACAAAACATGTAAATAAATGTGATAAAAGTTGATTTTAATAAGTTGGAGAGTGGCATTAAGGTCCATATAATTTACCCATTAGTGATCCTCATCAGTCATGTTCATAAATATTTCCCAATCTGAATCCTCATTGGGAAATTCTAGTTAACTCTCTAAAAGTCTTGGCTCTAATTGAAATCTATCAATATAATCAATGTTCATGGATATATGGCCTAAATGAAAAATACATTGTTCAAGTTGGATAGAATTGTTGTTAAAAAATTGCCGCACCCAACTCCCTCTAAGTTGTGGAAAAAAAATTGGCATAAGCATAGACTCCTTAAGTTAAACATCTTTTGTTGGACAATGGTACATGGGAAAGCCTTAAATGCAAAGAATATAAGGAAGATAAATATGCATGGGTTGTCGAGGTGTGTTCTCTATAAAGTTGCTGGAGAGGATACTCCCATATTTTCAAAAAATGTTCATTCATCCTGTTTATCTGGAAGAAATCTCTAGAAAAGGTCATCTCTATTGACATCATCCTTGATAGCTAGACATAAATGTTTGAAGCATGGAAACATAAGATACCATGGCCAAGGAAAGCTACCTCAATATCAATGTGTTATTGGATAGCTCTCCCAAATCATTTATGTTGGTTAGTATGATTAGCCTACAGTAGTGCCATATTCAGAGGGGATAGCCCGAACTCAGCCTTGACCGCAAACAAAGCACTAAATCTATTATTCAAATCCATCTCAACCCGGGGGTATAATTCTTTAGACCTGGAGGATTTATCTCCACGTGAAAAAGTTTGGATCAAATTAGGTAAAATTTCTCATCATGTTGGTAGCTTCATTCCTAAATTGGTCTCCAACAGATCTCTCTACATAAGAATGGACCTTCTTTATTTTCAAGAATGGAGACAAAGAAAATAACATTAGTCTTATGTTTTGTGATGGTGCATCAAAAGGTAACCTCGGGTTAGCAGGAGTGGGAGGGGTTATCTTTCACCCTTGATAAAAGAGAGCTTCAATTAACTTGGGAATTGAGAATTTATATTTGGCCCTATCGAAAGGGTTGGAATTAGCTATTGCTAGAGGAATATGTCTATTGATGGCTTTTGGGGACTTAATGTTAGTCATTAAACGGGTGGAGAAACCCAAAGAAAATAGTAGCCCCTCAGCTCCCCCATCTTACAAAGAATATATTTGCAGTGGAGGCACTTTGAGGTAATTATGTTCTATCATGTTAAATGAAATCTAAATCCTGTGACGATGCATTGGCCAATAAGAAAGTTAATATGGATCAGGGAAAATAAGAGAGTTAATATGGATCAAAGCAAGTTAGATCAAGGTCAAGTTTCAACAATCTATAAAACTATGCCATGATAAGAAGCATCAATCTATAGGTAAATAAGTTCAAGCATGGTGGAATTAAAAGTAGTTTGATATCTAGCCAAATAGATGGTTAGCACCTCAAAACTCCAATTAAGACATTTTTCGGTGACATTAAATCACTCTATTAATGAGTGAGAGGAGTGGTGGCCCTCCATTAAAGGTATTAATGGATCGAAGTACATCAGAACAAATGGAAACTGCCCTGGAATATTACACGATACCTCCAAGTAGGACACATGAAGGTATGTTAATCCATCTTGAGAAGATGAGTGGAGAATGCAGAATATAAATCACATTGCTTTGACAAGGATTGCATGCAAGCAAGCACTGAGGTACAAACAACAAGGCAGAGATCATTGCATTATGGGGTGTTCTTATAGCATAAAAATGGCTGAGGTTGGAGAATATAAATGTTTTCGGAGATGCTAAAGGCATTATAGAATGGGTGAGGGACAACACAAGATTAAACCCACCGATCCTTAAGAATTGGATGAGACGCATTCGGAATTTGGCAAGCACCTTCCAACATGTATAGTTTGCTCACATATATAGGGAACAAAACTGGATTGTTGATCTTCTATTGAAGAGAGGGGTTGCTAAGGAATCAGGTAAGTTCTTCTTTACGGTGTATGAACAAGGGGCAATGGTTAATGCTAGGAGCATAAACTATTCATAAATGAAAATGTATCAATTTGTGGAGAACTATTTGCAAGGCCTATGCAATACTTTTGGGATATATGTAAGTTTATAATAGAATAGATGACATAAAATATCAAAAGGATCAATTAATGATTTATATGTGAACAATAATGAAACAATGGATAGGTAGGTATGAAGTACTATAGGGGATTGTTATCAAAACTATTATGATACAGTAGAAATAGAAGAAACGTAAAGGAAGAAGAGATTATGAGTGCATGTACTATCTTTTTTATATATTAATATGAAGTAGTGTCTTATTCCTCTGAGAAAAAAAAAAAAAACAACAACAACAACAACAACTTACTGGGACAATTTAATGGAAAAAATATTGAACAATTTCAAGGATTTATTAGAGGTGGAATGTTATGGCGGCGTCATGAATAAGGTGGGACATGATCTAAATTCCATTAAATGCAACTTCAAAAGGGGAGAGAGAGAAATCAACGCTCACACATTTATAGAAGGTTCATAGTTTCATTTCAGGTGCATCTCTCAGTCGCAATTGAAGGGAAGCAGGGTTCAATTGGCTTTGTCCTAAATCCTAGGATGAGCAAGCAAACTAGAATGGAGGCAAAGAACGTGACTTCCCTTGCCTAGGAGTAGGAGAGAGTGAATTGGGTTGTTAGATCCATTAACGATGACTGTGAAGTATATATTGACTCTTCTTAACTGTAGAAGTGAATTGGAATCTTGGCACTCTTGGACCAAAATTGCGAGTTACTAAAAAATAAGGTTGAAAAAATATAGGCACTAGTGGAAGTGGAAGTGGTTGTATTGGACATAAGGATGAATAAGTTGGAGGCAATCATTAGCAAATGAGTAAAAGGATCCCATGAAGGCATGGATTACAACGGGAATCTGTCAAGAAAAAGCCAGCGAGGTGCAGTAGAACAAGCACAAATGGAGTAGGGAGAAATGTCAGAACAGGCCAAGGCAACATCTGAAGTTGGCCCATCAATCTCAAGCTAGATACTATGTTTTTTGTTAATGTACTGCAAATACATTTTGTTACTAGGAGTTTTTTTGGAAGGAATATAACAGATATCAGTTTATAATTATAATCAATAGGAAGAATAGGCATAGGAAAGAATTTTTATGGATATGTAATCTCTATGAAGAAACAAAAATAATCGAACTATGTAAAGCCATTGGCCTTGAAACCAGACTATGCTTTTAATACAAATCACTATTTTATAATTTTATTTTTTGATTATTTTAAATTACAATTTTGAATTTATTGCAACAAAATTGATTGTTGTCTTATCTAGAGTAAACATATGGCTGGCATGTTGAGCTATAAATAACAAACTCTAATAAGATTGAGTAAATCCGTCCAATCAAACGAAAAAAAAAAAAAAAAAAAAAAAAA
>APFE031588711.1:102478-119479 GCA_000404065.3 Pinus taeda
ATAATTTTATTCATTTATGTAGTTTATATTTTATTTTATCTTATTTTTTTTTATTTTACTTTAATCTCTCTCTCCCTGTTGAATGGTGTTTTCATTGATGGTAATTTCAGTCTTTGAACGCTTTTAATATATGTCATTGGATTACAATAACTAGTACTCATTGAGAAGAAGCCTTTGAAGAAAACGAAAATGAGCCCTAGTCATGATATTCTACTCTTTTTGACAAGCCTTTGAAGAAAACGAAAATGAGCCCTAGTCATGATATTCTACTCTTTTTGAGGAAAATGAATGTGAAGGACATTGAATTTGCATGCAAGATTGTCATATGTTAATAATACTTGTCATGTTGTTTCTAATAGTAAGTGGCACGCCACGTAAATCCTCACGGTTGAGGAGATATGCCTCGAAACTATGGTCATGGCGCCCAAATCTGAAAGGTATCTTGGTCCAAAGTTTTGGCATTAAAATCAAATAATAATTTCAGAAAATACACGGTGTTTATGTGTCTAGGTTGTTTCAAAATATTTTCCAAGTCAGCCCTCAAAAAGATAAATTTATACTTCGAAAATGGCTTCAAAAGGAAGGTCTCAAGTTGGCTCCCTAAAATTGATTTTTATAATTTCAAATTTTACTTGAGTTCAAGTTGAATCCTTAATTTTGAGTGTGTTTTAAGGCAAGTCGGCCCCCAACTAGCCTCCCTTGCTCAAGTATAAATAAGGCATTCATCTGCTTTCAAATTGCATGAATTCTCTTGCACAAATTCGTGTGTTTTCTCTCTGAAATTTCTAAGGTCAAGACAATCATGCTAATCAAAAGAAGAGGTTGTTTCTAAGGGTTTTTGGATTAAATGTTTATCTTGTTTTGTAATATGGGGATTCGTTAGTTTCTAAGGCTATTTCCTAAGGCATAAATTCAGATTCTCTGAGCCAAATTTTGGCCCTCCTCTAATGCTAATTTTGGCTTGTCTGAGGCCTATCTCTGTGAGAATTTTGACCCCTTCCTAAGGCTAATTTTAGCCTGTCTAAGGTCGAGCTTGAGGCATGTTGGAGGTTGAGACTAAGGCCTATCCAAGGATTGTCTAGGTTGAATTTCAAATATATTTGAGGTAGTGTAAGGTTGAGCTTGAGGTAGTGTTAAGGTCAATTCTGATGTAGTTTTAAGGACGAATCTGAGGCTGGTTTAATGATCAAACTAAGGTTGTTTTAAGGAGAATTCTAAGGCAATTATAAGAGAATCCTACGGCCAAGTTTCTAAGTGTTCTTTGGATTTTATTGTTTCATATTTTGTGGTGATTCACTATAATTTCTGAGGGATAATTCAAGGCAAATTATAGGACTGCGAGATTGAGTACATGAGGCCAAGTCAGGGCCCTTATCTGAGATAATTTTGGACTATCTAAAAGTATGTTTGAGGGCATTTGCAAGCTCTGTTTTAATGGTGATATGGTGCTCTACAAGTCTATTGTTGTAACAGGCATAAAAATTTCTAACAATGACAAAGGTTTGTTGTGGGATATGAGACAGTGTTAGAAGCCTATTATAAAGATCAAGCTCTTATATAAAATTTGACCACTAATCATTTATGCCTATATTGAGTGTATTGTTATGTTAGACTATGTGAATTGGTTCATTACTTTTGTTTGGGATGAAGCTTCGAGAAATACGAGATGAGTACTTTTGAGTTTGTTGTATGACATGACATAATTTTTTAGCATGCAATAAATTACGGTGATCGTTATGTTCATGAGGAATCCAGAATTGTTGAGTTAGTTGACATTTGAGCTAGTAAAGTTACAATTTCTAGGCACAATAATTGTAGATGATCCTCTTTGACTAATGATGTGGGCCTTCTTCTATTGGCTAGAGTTGCTCAAGGTTTATGATGAAGATGGTTTGATTGCTTGTAATGAATGACTTGCAACCAAATTCCTAATATCCAAGAGTTATGTTACAAGGATGTGTACATGGATGGTTCTAGGGAATCAGAGGATTTCATTGTTGTTATAATCACTGGTTTTGAAGATGATATTTGGATGTATCATATTGTTGGAATGGATTATATGACAGAAGTACATGACAAAATTATAACTCTGATGTTGATATTGAGTGATCCTAATGGTAGAAGATGATTGAATGTTTTGTTGTTGACGAAGAAGAACGCGTTGAAGGTTTGAATTCCTTGCTAGGCTCTTTTTCGTTAGGGTTTGATCACATTCTAATGTTATTATCAGTGTGTTGAGGCATGTCAAGGGAACTATTGGTTGTATGATGGCATTGTTTATTGTTTTATTTGAATCTATTGAAAGCCAAAATTGATTGATAGTTAATATATTGTGCCAATGCCGAAGACAAAACTTTTGGAACAAGTTTATTGGATGATCTAGATAAATAGATATATGTGTATGTGTGTGTGTGTGTGTGTGTGTGTGTGTGTGTGTCTAATGACATAATAAAGAATGTATTTTCCAAGTATCTTGAGCTACCTTTTGCTAATATCCAGGTCAGATAGATTGTGTTGTTGATGAATGAGTTGTTTGGAGAGGAAAATGAATTTGTATGACTGTCGATAACTTTGTGCTAATGACAGAGTCAACAAGGATTTGTATGCCAGTGTAGTGACAAGTGTGCATTGACAACAATGATTAGACAACCATTGATGTAGTGGTTATGAAGTGAAGTGATAGGTTGTAGTGGTTGAGTGGTGTAACCATTGTAATCTATCTTACTCACTTATCCTTCTATCTTAAGGGTGGCATGGTGGTGCAACGTGGATATTGAATTCTCCTTCGGGTTGGAGCATGAGAACACTTCAAGGTGGCAGGCTGGTGCTAGGGTAGCATATTGATGCTACTAGGGTGTTGGAGTATCCTTCCAGTTGGAGTTGTTAAAACTAGGGTGTTGGAACATCCTTTCAGTTGAAGCTCATAAAACTAGGGGGTTGGATCCTCCATCCATTCGTTGCCAAAGAATCTTGGAAAATTGGAGCTTCCTATTGATGTAATCTCTAAAGACATATATTAAAAAGCATTTGGTGTTTTTTTCTCCCATAAAGGTTTCCACCTAAAAATCTCTTGTGTATTACTTATGATGTTATGCATTTTTTAATGGCGTCGTTAACTATTTAATGTTTACATAATATGATTAAAATTGTTAAAAAGTTCCTAATACTAATTCAACCCACCCTCCCAATATTGTTGAATATTCCAACACACCCTTCCAGAATTATTAATTAATATGACTTTAACATTCTCATTTTTCTCACATTTCCTAATGGTCATTTCCTTCCTCTAGTTAATCTTGGGCTTGCACTCTTCGTATCAACATTCTTATCTTTTTGTCCCTAACTATGGGTGAAGTGTTTGCTCAAAATGTCGAACACCTTAATGAGAACACACAGTAATCCAAAAAAAAACTCATATTTTTCTATATAATTTATGGATACATATACAATATTCATGCCATGATATTTAGATATTTGTCTAGTGATTTTTCATTCTTAGGTTTCATAGGAAAACCCCGCAAAATTAAAATCCTTGAAAATTGTTGAATGATATGTAACTAGGCTAGGTCTTCATAAATGTAATTTTGATATATGTATTTATTCAAGAAAAGAGAAATTATTTTTGTAATATTTTTCAATGAGTTTCTTTCTCATTGAAAAGAGGTCAAGCACATTTTAAATTACTTTTAAAAAGTCAAAGTCAAAATGTAATTATGATGAGACCCTTTGAGGTCATGTTACATCATGTAAGTCATTATACAAGGTCATGGCAAAACCTCCAAGCATGATCAAATCCTCTCCTAACATCAACAAAGTCTCCAAGAAGCAAAACAATGAAGAAAAGTTGAATTATAGTGCAAAATGTAAGTCGGCCTAATTGATCGTCATGTCGGCTTGAAGAGGAGGGACATACCTCTATTTGTTGAGGTTGTCCACTCCTCAAAAGGACAATGAACTATCTCTGAAATCCACAAGAAAAAGAAGACTAAGAAGGATGAAGAAAAGACAAGATAAAAGGTCTAACAAGGCAATGAAGAGAAGAGGAAGAGCAACAAAGATTGAGAGGCTATTTCTAGGGTTTACAAAGTCTCACGGAACAGTTTGCGGCTACAAAAATAGTAATATTACAGTGATATATTTTCTATTGTTTGGGATAGTAACTAGGCCTACAAAGGCCTCCTAATCCAGTGTGGAAGGAAGACTATAAAGCGAAGGAGAGACCATTACAAACAAAGGAAGAAAAGAGACAGTCGAGGAAGAAGAGGATTCTTTCTAGGGCTAGAAACAGTCACATGTGAAAGGTGTAGTAAGGATATGACAGCAACTAACAGTTCTTTGTTTGGGTGAAAGATCAAGCCTCCAAGGAATCACAAGACTAGTGAAGGAGCCCATCATTCTAAAGTAAAAAGGACTCTAATCGGAAGACGAAATGCCGGAAGAAGTGATAGTGCAGAAAAAGGAAGGATTTGACTTATGCTTGGAGAATATCCTAGGCAAGGGTCTAGGGTTTGGTAGTTGTTCAAATAAGAAGATTCAATAAGAGAAAACTTACAAAGGGTTTTCCTCTCAAGAGTGGAGAGGTTTTATCCATGGAAAAGAGCCAAAATTTGTGTTCTTGTTATTTTTTTTTGGTAGCAATTTGATGAAGTACACACATAAGCACTAATAAGAAGAATAATTATAAGCTAAAAATAAAAGTAAAAAGACTCCACAAACTGTTATAGAGAAAATAAGAATCATTGCAACACTATTTTTCCCTGGATTCTTCAACATGGTATCAGAGCAAAGGTGACACATCAAGGATAGGGAAACTCAAGAACACTCGTCAAAAGAAGCATCTACAAAGTTGAAGCATCAAGTCCAGAAGTCTCATTCACTTCAAGGACAAGAAGGGTCTAGAATCCATCATTCACCAAAAAAGTCTACAAATCTAGAAGAAGAACCTTACATAAAGGAACCTACAAAGAAAACCAGATTGAAGCAGGACCTACATCAAGCTATAAGTCATCATCAAGCAAGTCCACTTGAAGAAGTCAACTTGAAGAGCATCATCCAGGTAAGACGAGCCACAAGCCTTCAAGGAGGAAGAAATTCCATTACATCTCAAAATCTATCAAGTAAGTACATGTCCCTTTCTGAATATATATCAACGTGTTTTTGGAAGGAAAGAAATAAATTGGTAGGTACCAATAACTTGCTTGCATGTAAGAAGAGGATTGATCTACTACTCAAGGAGAATTAACTCCTAGAGCATGTCAAAGGGAATATCATTATCCTTGCTAAGGAGTAGATTCAATCCTTAGCTAAGTACAATAAGGATGAGACAAGAGCTCAAAGGATTATGATAGAATTAATCAAAGACGCTCGCATTCCATATGTCTCCAATTTTGATACATTCAAAGAAATTTATGATAAACTAGTAGAGCTATTCTCAGTATTCACAACTAGAGAAGTAATATCTTTGAGGAATGAATTATACAAGATGAAGATAAAAGAGGAAGGAATAGCTCCATACTTCATGAAAATCTCTGAAATGAGATATCAACTTCAAGAGCTTGGGGAAGTCATGTCTGACAAAGAAATGACAACTGTAGTACTCAATGCTCTACCTGAGGACTGGGGAAACTTCACATCAAGCATATATTCCAAGAAGGAAGCAACCACTCTTAGTAAAATGTGGTCTCTATGCAGAATAGAGGAAACCAGACTTAAAGCAAAGGAAGATATGGGATCAAAGGAGCAAGAATTTGCTACAATGGCTAAAAGAAAGGGTAAATTTGGCAAGTTTGGCCCACGAAGAACAAACAACAAGGACATGTCCAATATCCAATGCTTTGTATGCCAAGAATATGGAAATTACAAAATGAGTTGTCCTAATCTTAAGAAGGACAACAACAACAAAAGGAAGATAGAATAAGCTCACATAACTCAAGAGATGAAAGAATAAGGAAAGAAGCAAAAGAAGGAAGATCCTTTGGATCTCTACTATGACTAGGTCAAACTCTTTACTTCTAGACTTCTTTCAAAGTTTTGAGTAGGATAGGAGCAGGTAGGAATAAATTAATATTGCATGGCTAGAAGAATCCTCTAGAATCTAGCAACATGATGTACATAGAGTTCTAGACACTCATGCCGATGTAGCATTCATGATAAGAACAGAAATGCATAAGTAGAAATATCTTCTAGAATATAGGAGCATGGCAGATATATCTCAAGATATTCATGTAGAAGAAGCATACCTAGTATAGGACCTCATACAAGATAAAAGAAAATTGATCATGACAAGAATCTTAGAATACCTACATTATCAAGAGAAAGGAAACATTTTCAAGGCAATGATATTCAAGAGCCTATGATGAAACCTTCAAAACAAGGTTCATGAACCAAGGCATATGTCTCATTGGGAATCCCATTCATGGGATTCAAGGAAAAGGATAATATGCAAGGAAGCTAAGATGAAGCAAGAAGGGCCAGACCAAGGTTGATCAAATGAAGCAATGATGATCAAAGAAGAACCAAGATGAGGTATGTATGCATCAAAGTTTAAGTCATGTTATCATTTGTATATTATTGAGTCATGGGTATAGTTCTATGACATGATCAAGCATGAAAGAATCTCTTTCACCAACGACATGCTCGAAGGCATGCACTACAATGCGATGAAGGTCAAAAAAAGAATATGCTCACATAAGGAGCATAAGATTGATGACTAAGAAGCAAGAAGAAATGCTGAAAAGTCCATAAAGAAAGCGATGAAGGAATGATCTCACAAGAAGCATTAGATAGTTGACCTATCTATCTGAGGAGAAGCAAATGAATAAAATAGATCAAGCATGTGAAGAACATCATGATCTCTGACGATCACTATCTAACAAAGGCCTTGAGATATCTCCCGAAAGAAGGCAGGACAACTCTGATAAAGAAATGACCCTTGACACCTATGAAGGACTTGGAGATACAAAAGGTGTAGATAATTGATTCTACTCTATAGAGTTGTTGTGATGAAGAAGCCATCCAACAAAATAAAAGCAATGTTGAAGCACTATCAGGATGAATTCATGATGGGATACTAAGTCAAATCATGTAACCTAGCAAGTACTATGAAGCATCCTTGAGAAGAGTATTTTGAAGAATGGACAAAGATGACAAAGGAGTACCCAAAATGACAAGAAAACCTACTAGTCACTTTCCATGAAGCAATGACATGAAAAACCAAGAAGGAAAGTGATCGATGGATGGTGCCCTACTTAGAAGAAGCTCGAACAAAGACTTCATGAAATCAAAAAAGAAAGGAGATCAAGTAGCTGAAGGACCCACGAAGAATAAGCTACTAATGAAGGAAAGAGACCCCAGTTAAGAGGGAGCTCTAACAGATCCCTAATCAAGAGGGAGTTTTGGATCACCCCTGACTACAAAGGAGTGACAATTTTGTTTTCCATTTCATGGGTCATGCATTAGACCAGGACTAATAGTCATAAGTGTAGATGAAGGCCATGAACGAAAATGTAGACACGAGATAGACACAACATTCTTTTCTTCACTTGGGAAGAAAGAATGAGAGGATTAGGTAATAATCTGGCATATGATACTCTTTGAGGATGTGTAGGGCATCCAAGACAAGAGTAGGCAAGAAGACTAATATTCTTTGAGGGTTGGGAACCCAAGATAAAAATAGTCCTAGAAGGTCATACTCGGAGAACACCCAGGTGGGTATGTACCTTAAGAGACAATGATGAAGGTGTCTATAAATCATTGGTCTCACCAGCATTGTAGCTCATGGCCTCGTAAAGAGATGGAGTTGTTAGTCAAGGCCTTTCATTAGGACAACGTTGATGGATATGATGCTATAATGGATGGATTGCACATCTGGTTTCTCTTATGTGAATTCTTCAAGATTGAAAATTGCAAAACACCTTGTAATGTTTTATGAATACCTCCCTAGTTAAGTGGGAGTGTTGAAGGAAATGTAACTAGGCTAGGTCTTCATAAATGTAATTTTGATATTTGTATTTATTCAAGAAAATAGAAATTATTTTTGTAATATTTTTCAATGAGTTTCTTGCTCATTGAAAATAGGTCAAGCACATTTTAAAGTGCTTCTATAAAGTTAAAGTCAAAATGTAATTATGATAAGACCCTTTGAGGTCATGTTACATCATGTATGTCATTATACAAGGTCATGGGAACACGTCCAAGCATAGGAAAATCCTCTCCTAGCATCAACAAAGTCTCCAAGCAGCAAAACGATGAATAAAAGTTGAATTATAGTGCAAACTGTAAGTCGGCCTAATGGACAATCATGTTAGCTTGAAGAGAAGGGAAAAACCTCTATTTATAAAGAATTTCCACTCCTCAAAAGGAAAACGAACTATCCCTGAAATCCGCAAGAAAAAGAAGACTAAGAACGAAGAAAAGGCAAGATAAAAAGTCTAACAAGGCAGCAAAGAGAAGAGGAAGAACAACGAAGATTAAGAGGTTGTTTATAGGGTTTATACAGTCTCATGTGTGAAGGAATAAGGGATAGTCTACGGCTACATCATCAATAATATTACAGTGATATATTTTCTATTGTTTGGACTAGTAACTAGGCCTACAAAGGCCTCTTACTCCAGCGTGAAAGGAAGACTCTAAAGCGAAGTAGAGACCATCACAAACAAAGGAAGAAAAGGGATAGTTGAGGAAGAATAAGATTGTTTCTATGGATAGAAACAGTCACACGTGCAAGGTGCAGTAAGGGTATGAAAGCAGCTAACATTTCTTTTTTTGGGTGAAAGATCAAGCCTCCAAGGACTCAGAAGCCTAGTGAAGGAGCCCATCATTCTAAAGTAAAAAGGACTCTAATTAGAAGACGAAGTGCCGGAAGAAGTGTCAGAAGTGATAGTGCAGTAAAAGGATGGATTTGACTTATGCTTGGAGAATATCCTAATCAAGGGTCTAGGGTTTGGCAATTGTTCAAATAAGAAGATTCAATGAGAGAAAACTTACAAAGGGTTTTCCTCTCAAGAGTGGAGAGGTTTTGTCCCTGACACAGAGCCAAACTTTGTGTACTTGTTATTTTGTTTTGGTAACAGTTTGACGAAGTACACACATAAGCACTAATAAGAAGAAGAAGTATAAGCTAACAAGAAAAGTAAAAAGACTCCACAAATTGTTATCAAGAAAAAAAAGAATCATCACAACACTATTTTGCCTTAGATTATTCAACAAAAATACCACATACGCATCTAAATAATATGTTTACCATCAATCACTACTCATCATTATGTATGTGTTCTTCAACACTTTAATAAGTAGGAGTAAAAATGTAAATTTGTAGACTTATTGGTGATTACTACACACCAAAATTTATGCAAGTCCTTGTCCCTTTGTAGACAATTAAATTTTCCACTTCATATATAAATTTGCAATTTTCCTAAAAGCATAATTTCTAACTTAATTAGAAAGGACTAAGTTTCCCTAGAACACTTGTTTAAACAATATAGTATCAATAAATTCACAATAATTTTTTAATATTTTATAAAAATTTAATACAACTAATATGATTAACTGTTATAATTTAATCTAATATTGAAGGCTTAGTGGAAGGCAAGTCCAGTGGATCAGACGAGGTGCCCACACGAAGGCAAGTGTGCCCACCGAAAGAGACATAGCGGCATGAAGGCAGGCCCAATGAATGGAGACATTTGGTGAGAAGTAACGTGTGTGGCATGTACGGATACAAAGGAGTGAGGGTGAGCATGCCTAAAGTTGGTGTATGAGACATGGTTGATGAGGCTCATCAATAGGTAAACTATATGGGTCTTAATGCCACTCTTCGGCTTATTAAAATCAACTTTTTCTCACATTTACTTACATATTTTGTTATATTTTGCTTAGTGAGAAGGATAAAGGTGAGATGCTATGTCATGTGACCTGATATGCATTAATTGTAGGAATTGGAGCAGTTTTGGGCTAATTTAAGTGCATGAACTTGAAGTGGACAAGCAATAGGTATTTTAGGAGATTTATCTCCCTCCTTAACTCCTCAAATCATTTGAATATTCCTCCACCATATCTCATCAACTCAAAGTTACAAGCATCCAAGCCAACTGAGTTCATTAGTAGCCAAGCTAGTGACAGTGAAGACAAGTCATTCTCGAGTTTGGGAGCCAAGTCTACCTAATTTTAGGGAAGTTATTGGTAGCTTCACTTACTATAAATAAGAAGGCCAAGGGCCTCATTAGTATTTGATTTTTTGTTGTAGCTAAGAGGCAATTTAGAGCTGAAATATTGTGATTGTTAATCTTATGTTGCATTTGACATTTTGATGATAATGAAAAGGTTTACCTTGATCCAACATTGAGTTGACTCAGAGGGTTGAAGCTCTTGGGTTAGGTCCCAACGCTAGCAATAGAGGTTCCTATTTTTGTACATGTATTCTTAGATTAAAATCACAGTTAGCTACTGAAGTTATTTTTGCTTTGTTTAGTTTAACAAGTATTTGAATGATTGTTTAGTCTTGTTTCCATTAGTTGAAGAAGTATATCAGTGGTACAGTAGTGAGAAAGGATACTTCATAAAAGCTTGTGACAATGGCCTCTTCCTCATCTCCCTCATGGGATCATGGTTTGATGGCCCCACTCTCACAGCCCCAAAAATAGATCTATCCTTTGATCATTGCATAAATTAGGGTTCATTGTTGAATAGATCATTGTTTATGATTTCTTGGAAGCACCTGCAGTTGTCATTTTGTTTCTTCAGTTTGATGTAGTTTAAGAAGGAATTTCATTTCATAGATCTAGTCACTAGCCATCAATAAATCAGTTTTCTCAAATTCAACTCATATTTTCCCTATTTAATGAAGTTATGCATAAATGAAAAGAAGAACATGTTTTGTTGTAGGTTTTTCTTATATGCATGGAGGAACTCATCCCACCATCCTCATCTAAGTCTTCTCCACTTTCTGCCAAGGCCTTCCGACCCTTAATCCAAATTTCTATTTTGTAGCCACTATGGGCAAATCCAACCATCCTGAAGTATTGGGTTGAGCCTTGGGTAATGTGCACCTTCCCTACACCCTATTTTACCATCAGACACCTTTCCAACACCTCATTTCACCTTCCCCACATTCCTATGGCCTTCAACTAACTTCTTGTAGAAGACCAGGACATCATATAGTAAACTAGGACATCTTGTAGCAGTTCCTATCGCAACTACAAGATCTATGTAGCAGCCTCTTTAAACTTGTTTTGAGCATAAATGATAGTTTGAGCATAGGGTAGGCCCTCCACTTGACTTCCATGCCTTTTAGTGCCATTTTAGACCAGCTCTTCCATGCCTTTCTCCCCTGCAAAAATTAAATTGTTTAAATTAGCATTTACATTTCTAAATCAAAAATCAAAAGGCTCGTTTCCTTCCATTTCAACATGAGATAGCTAGTGCATGCATACATTAGTCATAGAGTGATAGGATAACTTCCCATGTCCACTTAGTCCAAATAGCCAGATGATAGAATGCAAGTTTAGATTAGTTCTTTTTTGCAAGTAATGTGTGTCATTTCTTAGCTAGATTATTTCATAGCACTTTCCATTCAGCACTTTCATTTCCTAAGTAGGCAAGCATTTACTTTCTTGCATCAAATATTAGCATTACATTCACTGTCAGTAGTCAAACTATTTCTAGTCAATAGAAGATTGGCTTGAAAACCCCAGTGGTCTATCACCCCAATTGAAAAGTGACAAGAGTAGATTGTTGCATCTACTATGCATATAACACTGCCACCTCTAAGTTTGTACGAAACCCCAGGTTGATAAAGTAAATTTGGTAGCCCTAGGAGTTGCAGCATCCTTACTGCAATATTGAGGCTCATCAATGCCAATAAGATGGTCGTTCGAAATGGATGAACTTAGGCGATGGTGTGCGGAACAAATGATGATTTGTGATGACATAGGGGTGAGCTGATGCACAAAGGTGTTGTGTAATGAGTGTTTTTCCCACATGAAAAGGTCAGATGCACCCACACTGAAGTCATTTGAGGAATTTTGAAGGTTGGTCGGACAAAGAAAGGGGTTGGCCCATGTGGCACAACCACCCAACCGAAATAGAGGACATGTATGTATTCGGGCAAGGCATGAACAAATGGAGCATCAAAGTCTGACCAAGAAACAAGTCGAAGCAAGCAAGAAGGATGCATAACTGCAAGCGAACAATGGAACCATAGACAGGAGAAGATGAGGCTCAGTTGAGCCAAAGTCAAATTCAGGTTTCTAGGTTTTCTATTGGATTGGTTTTATGGGGTTTCTAGCTAAGGTTGAGATGAAAATTGGTGATAATTGTGCACAAGCTAGTTTATTACATGGTTTTGGCTTGGATCTATTTGAGTGAAGTCGTGCAAGCTTTAGGTTGCACATTGTTGAAGTTTTATTCAAGTTGCCTTAGTGTTGAGGTAGCAAACCTTCCAGGTTCAGCCCAACCTTAGATGTCGTATATTTGAATTTGAATAAAACAAATTTAAAATAAGTAAAGAGGAGATTCATTTGGGATTCCCCCCTCCCATGACATGATTGTTGTGTATATGTGTTTATGATCAATATTGTTACATTGTTGAAGTATTTACTATTAATTTATTGTCATTTTTATGTGAAGTATATGTTAAGAGAAGTAAACACAGCGAATGAAGTAAATTTGCAAATTGACTAATTGTTGGAATGAACAAGGAGGGTTATCATGTTGGGGGTTTTTAAGACTAGTTCTGCAAAGTCAAGATAGTGGTCTCATGAAAAAAGTACATAGAATAGAGGTGTATTCCAGGAAAGTAATTTTATATTGGCTTTTCCCTTAAGGAGAAAACGTGTTGGTGTTGCACGCCTTGGTGATTCAACAAGCTTAGACTTGTGCGGCTACCATGGGGGCTTGACAGTTGGTATCAGAGCCATTTGAAGGTTGAAGAAGATTTGTGTTTGTAGATTTTCTTGTGGGAAGTTGAATTAGAAAGTGGAGGAACGATGGCCACCACCATGACAATTGTCTTTGAAGAAAAATTCCTGCAAAGGGGAGCTTGGTGAAATTTGAAGTGACGTGGTAGTGCGACGGCCACTACCATGATGACTACGAAACTTATGAGATAACTTGTTTTCATTGAAGAAGTGTTGTTGAGGCAGGCATGGAGACTGCTCAACATGTTGAGAATTTGAAAGATATGAAACGAGAAATCCTTATGTTGATGGATATTGTTCATGCACTTTATATGCAAGAGAAGTCACAACAACGCCATAATGAACTTATGTGATTCATGGAAAAATTGGATTGCATAGAAGAAGATATGGTTGAACTGCAGAAGGAAGTTGATGATTCTCGAGAGAAGGCTAAGGAGGAAGCTCTTAGCCATGAAGAAGGTAAGCCCAATCATGTTGAAGAACAGGTTGAGACTTTTGTCTTTGAAGAAGATTGTTTAGTTGAGTAGGTTGAAGTTGTTCACTGTGAAGAGGAATATTTTCATACAACCGAGTATGGAACAAGTGTTGCGAAGCTGCAGTCAAAAGTGGAAAAACTTGGTGGAACGAAGTCTACCAATGCTAAACCAAATTCGAGCATTTCAAATCCATGGAAGGAAGAATTAGGTTCTCTCATGGAAAGGTCTAATGTGGATGAATAAAGTCATGAGATGACTTTTTTTATGCACATTGAAGATAAGTTTCTAATGACTTTCCTTGGGGAGGTTGAGATGATTTCTTGTTCACCTATACGACCAATGTCTTTGATTAATGAGAAGCTTGTTAAGGGAGCATATGACCTTGTAATAGATGGTGTGAATGCCTTAGACAAGGGTGTTAGATGAGACCTTCATGCAATGAGTGAGTCATGTTTGTTCTTGTGAAGGATTTGGCCAAGTATTTGTCATGGCTTGTGGATGAATATCATTAGGGTGAAATAACTCAAAGCGTTGGAAGAAGAACTATGACTTGACATAGAGTTGGTGGACTTCTTCATTGAGATTTCATTAGAACAAAGGTGAAGTTCCTGGTGGACCTTTAGCAGTTAGGAGACTTCGATGAAGGAAGGGACTAGCCAAGAAGAAAACATGATGAAGTTGGTTGGAGTTCTTCATTGAGACTTCACTGAAGTCAAGGAGATTTCTTGATGGATTGTTGATGGGATGGAGGTTTCAATGAGGATGTGATCCAACTGAGATGAAGATTTGAGGGTGTGATGACTAAATTCATGCATGCCTAGGTGAAGTGGATGAACTGAAGTAAACGATTGAGGTCGTGCGCACTTAACCGAAGTTAAGGGAGCTTGCCCAAATGAAGAGGGACGTCGTCGAAGGAATTATGTAGGATGGTCATGTGAGGATGTCATGTGGGGACGTCATATAGGGACATTGTATGAGGGTGTTGAATGAGGGCATTCACGCGATATAGCCAGGGCCATCTATCTGAATGATGGGGTGAGGTGACTTGAAGAAACCATAATTTCGACGGTTCAAAGGAACTTGAGATGATGATGATTTGAAGAGACTTGGAAGATAGTTGAAATTGGTGAAAACTTCATATTAATGGTGGCCTTGGATCATTTTTTTTGTTAAGGAGTTGAGGTTAGGGACTTTGTGGACTTGGATTTGACATGATACAAAGCATGTAACTTTGGGCATATTATGGGATGTGTTTGTGAGGAGAAACTTGACAAATGGAGGTAGGAGCGAAACACTTTAGAGTTGGAAAATGGTTAAGGTGCCTTGGTGGAAATACTTGAGGAGTGGGTTGAGTGTGAAAAGACTTAGCCATTGCATGAAGACTTTAGATGAATAATCAATCCATGGAGGCCCTTCTTGAAGGACGATGACTTGAGAATTTGTGGAGGTTGTTATTGTAGAACTAGGGCAATACATGGATGGAGATGACGAGGCAAGTGAACACTTGTCTCCTTCATAAAATATATGAGAAGTGTATCCAAGGGGGAATGAGGAGCGAAAACTTCTCATGGGTTAGGATGTGGATACAGAGATTGGGCTTTAGTTGGAGGACATATGCATAACAAGAGGCATATGTTCGAGTTGTGTATGAAGATGTGCAACACTTGGACGATTGTGAAGGATTTCTTGATAATAGTTGAGAATGTGACAAGAGTGTTAAATAAATAGCCAATGATAATGTGAGCAGTTGCATCTTCATGAGTTGGGCATGATGATTGGATTAGCTACCCAACTAGTCTAATTCATGGAGGTAGGCAATGTGCGAAGACATATCAGAGTTGTGTTGGAGTATGGAAGCAAGAGTTCACAGGATGAAGAGGTGTGGTGGTTGACATGATGAGTTGCAACTTGACACATTGCCATGTTGGAGGGAGTGGCCTTCCATGATAAAGATGGGGCAGTGTGGATGATTGTGATGCATTGTGGTGATGACCGTGAGTTCGATATATTTTCTACATGGATACTTGCTTCTAGAAGCAAGGAGGAGTTGTTCAGTTGATGGGCCTTAACGTAGGTTTGTTCATAAATATTGTTTGAGAGTTAACTTAAGCAATGAGGTAAGGAAGCTTACCAAGGTGCTTGGGATAATGTTAGCTCTTACATGACAATGTTGATGAAGTTTGGACTTGGTAAATACGTTTTCCATGTGTGATGTTGTTGAGGACAACAATTATTTTAGAGTGGGGGAGGATGTAAGGCCCCTAGGCTTGAGTGCATATAAAGGTGTGCCCAAGTGGGAGAAAACCAAAGGCTTAGTTGCAGGCAAGTTCGGTGGATCAGACGAGATGTCGGCACAAAGGTTAGTGCACCACTGGACAAGACATAACGAAATGAGGATGTGTATGAGGATCCAAGACATTGGATGAGACGTAACATGCACAACATGAACACACCCGAAAGAGCGAGGATGAGCATGCTCGAAATTGGGGTGCATGACATGGTAGCAAGATGGGTATTCACAATGGATGAACTTAAGAAGTGGTGTGCAGAATGGATGACAAGTTTTGATGAAGTGGGGATGAGCCGAAGCACGAAGGCATCATGCGATGGGCATTGTACCCGCATGATGAGGTCGGCGACGCCCACACAGAAGTCATTTGAGGAATTTTGAAGGTCATTCAAATAGAGAAAGGGGTCATCCGAGTGGCACAACCACCCAACCGAAAGAGAAAACATGTATATATTCAGGAAAGTCATGAACGAATGGAGCATTGAAGTTTGACCAAGAAACAAGTCAAAGAAAGCAATAAGGACGCAGAACCGCAAACAAACAAAGAAATCATAGAGAGGAGTGACGGGCAGATGAGGCTCAGTTACGCTAAAGTCAAACACACATTTCTGGGTTTTATGTTGGATTGGTTTTCTGGGGTTTTTGGCTAAGGTTGAGGTGTGAACGGGTGACTGTTGCGCACATACTAGTTTATTACATAGTTTTGGCTTAGATATATTTGGTTGAAGTTTTACTTAAGTTGCCTAAGTGTTGAGGCAGTGAACCTTTGGGGTTTAGCCCAACCTTGGTTGTTGTACATTTGAAGTTGAATAAAGCTGAAGCTTACAAGAAGGAAAAGGGAAATTCTTTTCGGATCTCCCCCTCCCATGACATGATTGTTGTGTATATGTATTTATGTCTTTATGCTCAATATTGTTACATTGTTGAGGTATTTACTATTGAAGTTATTAGTGTTTTTATATGAAGTATATGTTAAGTGAAGCAAATAATGGTGAATGAAGTAAATGTTCAAAATTGACCAAGTGTTGGAAATTATTAAGAGGGATATTGTGTTGGGGTTACTTGAGACTAATTCCACAAAGTCAAGATAGTGATCTCACGGAAAAAGTATGTAGGCTAAAGGCATAGTCTGAGAAAATAACCTTACTTGCAGAAAATGTGTGAGTGCCATACATCTCGGTGAGCCAACAAGCTTAAACTTGTGCGACCACTGTAAAGGCGTGACATTTATGGTATAGAAAAAAAATTTCAATAAAATCTAAATTTCAATAATTAGTTCAAATTCTTTTATACTTATTATATTTTTTAACTAATATATTAT
>APFE031588716.1:0-32233 GCA_000404065.3 Pinus taeda
CCAAATAACCATCAAACCCATGTACTAACGTTCCAACTCCTAAAACATGAATCTCGACCGAATACTAATCTCGTAATTCATATATATAGTTGGTTCACTTGAATTTCACACGTTTTTGTATATACCTTTTATATTCATAACAAAGTTTATTGTGACTGTATTCAGGTGTGATATCATCTAGATATCTGTTACTAATCACAAATAAGATTGGTTATTATTCTAATAGTTGGCCCTGTGGTTATCCAGTAGTCAATATTAAGCTTAGACTCATACAAGGAATGAGGATTCAAGATCTAAAGCCCGAAGCATACCATACTGGGAAAAGAATCACGGATCTGTGAAAAGGAAACCAAAAAGGCGCAAATAGGACTTTAAGATCTAAAGCACAAGACACTTTGTCATGGCTAGATCCGAAGACTGAGACCGACCCAGATAGCAAAATGCTCAGCACTTAATGAAACTCATCCTTCGATCTCATAAAAACCCAAAAGAAAAAAAAAATGCTGGCATGAAAACAGATCCGATCAGATAATACGCATGTGCTGGATATTTGGAGATATTATGAAAGCTTTTTTAATTAAATGAAGAATTTCCAAAACATTGCGGATGGATTCCCAAAATCTCAAAGTTGCCGATCATACTTTGCTATTAAGCGGACTTATTCAGATAGAGTGATAATAGGGCGAAAAGTTTCAAGTTCATTTGAAACCTCTTGATTAAAGAAAAGATTTCCCAATCATTTCTAATGATGTCCAGCAAATATGCAATTTCGGATTTCGGATACGGAGAAACAGTCATCCAATTCAGGGTTGGAAAACCTCCAAAATACATAGCAGAAATTTGACTAATTTTAGATAAACAGGTTTACCATCCAGAGAGGGGTTTCTGGTTTATGGATTGTACACAATTTTCTGGTTTATGAATTGTACTCATTGTGGGCGTTGAAAAAAAAATTGACCACAGACCCCGCAATATTCAAACAAAGATTTCTATATGATTGGAAACACGTCAGCGGAAACATTAAAATAACCATTGCCAGTGGAAAGACCAGGCAATTTATGTTAAAAAGGCACTAACAACGGTGAGAAAATTGCCGATATTAATTGAAAAGCGATCAAAATTGAAGACGCACGCAAAACATATCAATGCAACACATCAAGGCAGAGATACACATGGGCTCTGATACCAAATGAAAGAAATCTACAACGATTCTAAATTTTCTAAAGAATCTCAAAATCAAAACATATAAGTCCAGGAATACCTCCAGCCATTGATGCTCTTGCTGCACAGTCCACTTGGTTCTTCACTTCAACAGCACTCCAGCTTCAATCCAAGCAAAATAAAAATCACAGAAAATCTGAAGGCACTTCCAAGCTATGCTCTCTCAGCTAGATGGTGTAAACAACTGAAGAGGATTGCGATGCTAGCTTGGGGACCAATCAGATGAATTGATAGCCAAGCTTCCATCAAGCTTCTAATGGCTATGTGTCAGGTGTTCCACAGATCAAGGCAGAGAACTCCAGATGGAGTAATGGACCACTTCAGAAGCTCCAACCATAAAATTAATTAACTGCAGTTGATTTCCTTAATTTAAGGAAACTACTGCAATTGGTTTCCTCAAATTAAGGAAAGACTACAGTTCAGTTCCATAACTGTAGGTTATAGTTGGAAAAATTAATTAACTGCAGGTTACAGCTGGAAAATATTAATTGAGCTTAACACTCATTGCTGCCATCCAGGTCTCATAGCACATCATTATCCCAAGATAGTTGTCCAGTCTTCTCCAGCGCACGATACCATATGAGGGATCGTTGGCTCGTATATAATGTAATCGCTTCAAAGCCTTGGAGAGGATCACAGGACATGATTATTTTTCAACAAATATGATTCTTTTTCTCTTTTTTTGTGCATGGCAATTGATTAAAAAGCCTGAAATCATACATTCCATGTGGTGTGATTTGTTCCTTTTATTGAATGTTAAATACCTATGAATTGTAGAGTGCTACAGGTTAGAGACCACCACTCTTAGCACGACTGGACTTCTCTTCAAGCACTACGAGCTACAAACAAGATCAAGTTTTAATTCCATTCAAGGATGAGTAGTGATGACTTCAACCTTGCATCCAAAGTCGCGAAGGAAAAAAAACGTGATAGGAAAATCATAAAGTTTATGTTATTTCAAATGAATCTCCCATCAAACAAAACTCGTTGAAGACGAAAACGTGGTGCCATCTGTTCTAGCTTGAAAATCACCGGCTCATGAAAAGTCTACTATGCGTGTGAGAAGATGGGCGTAACATTCCATTGAGATCTTCGTGGAGCTAGCCTGATTGCAAAAGAAAAGTTGTAGCAGGATTATTTATTTATGGTGCCTTATACTCCTGCTATCATTTGAATAGATCCATACACACCTTCATATAAATATATGCTTTTATAAGAAGAGCTTCGGCGTAAATCACATAAAAAAGACCTTTGTCGACGCGTTTCGAACCAACTAGTGTGGTTCATCGTCAAGACAAGTTGAAGAAACAGATCCGGCCTAGCATGTTAAATAGACTGAGCAGAGACTCCAACGGCTAAATTTGACTCTAGGACCCCGGTCAAAATTATATTAATTTTTTTTTTTTTTATATTATTATTTTTATAATATTAAGATTAATGATATATTAATACTATTAGGTAAAATTGATAAATGTGTGAATAAATGTATTTTAAATTAGAATAATAACCATAGGTTGTTAACGTAATCATTCCAATGGTTATTAAATTTATTGTAGTTTGATAGAATAAAAATAATAAAATGATTTATTTAATACATTACTTTCTTAGTCAAAACTAATAATAATAATAGGTTGTTAGGATAAAAATAAATGAATAATAATAATATTAGGAGTAAAAAATAAATATATCATTTTAATGGTAAATTCGAAACTAAATTATTCATTTATTAAATCATGAAATAGTTTGTTATGGTAAACGATGAGATTAATAATCCAGATGGTTAGTTTAAAAAGGTAAGTTAAATTGTTTATAAAATTTTACTAATTATTAAACGGGGTACTGGAAGATTCAGAGGTAAGTTACCTTTCAAATGTTTTGGTTGTGGAAGAGTAGGTCACTATGCTGCCAAATGTCCTCATAAGGATAAGATTGACAAGGGGAAGGAATCTGGTAGATGGAACAAGAAACAAAATGCAAATAAGAGAAGCTATTACACTCATGAAGATAGTGATGGTCTATCAAATAGCGATGAAGTTGAACGAGGTAATCACTATAAACTTTTAATGGCCTTTGAAGATGATGATTACTTGGATGCTATAGATGTGGATGGTTTTTATGAAGAGATTTCTAGACTCAAAACATGTTTAGAAGAAAAGAATGTGATCATTGATACTCTACAATTTCAACTTGATGAAAAAGAAAAAATTTCTTGAGAAGTTAGAATGTGAAATTGTTGGCCTTAGAAAAGAAATTGAGAAAACAAAGGCCCTGCATCTTAAATTTGTTAAAGGGTCTAAAACTCTAGATGAGATTATTAATGTGCAGTGTTCCCCTCTAATCAAGACAGGTCTGGGGTATAATGGTGAAACATCCCAAGCTTCCATCTCCAAAAGTTATCTTAATGCAGTAAGAAGGAGTGAGAAAAAGCCTAATAGAAATCATCAGGAAAATCAGGGACAACCTTCATCAAGAACGAACAAAGACTATCAAGAAAATCGGGGGCAAGCTACCTTAAGGACAAACAGAAACTACAACCAACCTCAGGTAAAATCTTCCCCAAGAATGGATGACAATCGAAACTACAATCATTTGGTAGGTAGATTTGATAATCGGAGGAGTTTCTTCAATGGCCAATGTTTCTCTTGCCATAACTTTGGCCACAAAGCAGCTCAATGTGTTGCCTATAAGACAATCATGACTAGAGAAGCTCAAAAGCAAAGAAGTATGACTGGAATCACAGAAAGGACCTATAACAAATTTTCCGCCCTTGAAAATGAAATTTAATGTTCTATTTGTAATAACTTTGGTCATGAAGATTCTGAATGCAGGAGCAGGTTTTGGAAGACAAATAAGAAGGAACAAACCTCAAGTGCCAGAACGTGGAGAATGAAGGAACCACAACCAGAAAGATGTGGGATAGATTTTTATGCAGAAGGACAGGAAAATCTATGGTACATCTACAGTGGATGTTCGAAGCATATGACAGGTGATAAAGGAAAACTTGAATCATATACTGCTTTAGAAAAGGGAAAGAAAGTTTCTTTTGGAAATGATACCCGTGTAGCCATAAAAGGAAAAGGCACTGCTCAGTTGAAAGAAAAGGTCAAATCTGGAAATGTTTTTTATGTTGATGGATTGAAGCATAATCTATTGAGTGTCAGTCAGATGTGCGATAATGGAACCGAGGTAATATTTCGATCAAATGGGCGTAGTGTTCGTGATCTTGATACAGGAAGAACAGTGATCAAAGGCAGAAGAACTCCAAATAATTTATGTATATTTGAAGAAGGACAACAACAATGCTATTTGAGCAAGGATGATGAACACTGGTTATGGCACCGGAGATTGGGGCATCTAAGCTTTTCACAAATAAGGAAAGCATGAAAATACCAGGAAGTTCGTGGTCTTCCAGACATCAAAATTCCAAACAACACCTTATGCAAATCATGTCAGTTTGGTAAGAAAACCATAACTAACTTTCCTGAGAAGGAAGGATCAGCTAACAGGCCCCTTGAGCTAGTCCATACAGATGTATGTGGTCCATTTAGGACAAGGTCGCCTCGAGGAGAAGAATACTTTATATTATTCATTGACGACTTCTCCAGGATGGTCTGGTTAGGACTTATGAAGCACAAGGACAAAGCATTCAAAAAATTCAAATCCTTCAAAGCCTTGGTTGAAAATGAATCAGATTACAAAATTAAGTGCCTCAAGTCCGACAGAGGTGGGGAGTTTACCTAAAATGAATTTTTCGATTTTTGTGAAGAATATGGAATAAGAAGGGAATTCTCTATAGCTAGGACTCCTCAGCAAAATGGAGTGGTGGAGAGGATGAACAGAACAATCCAACAAATGGCTCGTGCTATGCTTGATGAGTCTGGAACTCCCGCAACCTTCTGGGGTGAAGCTGCATTTGTTGCGGTTGTTATTCTCAGCAAAACAAATGTCCGAGTAAACAACACTCAAACCCCTCATGAGCTCTGGTATGGTGAGACTCCTTCGGTAAAGCATTTCAAAATTTTTGGAAGCAAATGCTATATTAAGAATACTGATGAACAGCTTGGCAAACTTGAACCTAGAGCAGATGAAGGCATTCTCCTTGGTTATTCTCCCCACAACAAAGAATATAAGTGTTATAATAAAAGACTTGGAAGAATTGTTGACAGCATTGATGTAGTGGTTGATGAAAAGGATACATTCCTAGGCAAGTAAATTATGAAAATATCGAAGAGGATGAAGACTACCCTCAAAATCAGACAGGTGATGAAGAAGAGACCCATGAAGAAGAAACCCATGAGGGGCCAGAGGAACAAATAAGGATAGAAGAGAAGACTCCCTCCAGTTATGTTCAAAATAATCATCCAGAATCACAAATTTTGGGGCAAAAGGAGGCAGGTGTACAAACAAGAAGAACAATTGCAGAAGCCTCAAGCTATTTGGCATTGCTCTCCTCTACTGAACCACAAAATGTAAAAGAGGCATGCAAAGATGAATGCTGGGTCAAGGCAATGGATGAAGAACTTGAGCAGATCGAAAAGAACAACACTTGGGAGTTGGTCCCTAGACCAAAAGATAAGAATGTCATAGGACAAAATGGATCTTCAAAAATAGTTAAATGAAATGGGGAAGTAATTAGAAACAAGGCCAGACTTGTCTGTAAAGGGTATGCTCAACAAGAAGGAATAGACTTTGAAGAAACTTTTGCTCCCGTTGCTAGACTTGAGGCCATTCGAATGTTCCTTGGTCTCTCAAGCTTTCAAAAATTCAAAGTATTTCAAATGGACGTAAAATTGACCTTTCTAAATGGAGACTTAGAAGAAGAAGTATACATTGAGAAGCCAGATCGTTTCATTCTTGGGAATGATCCAAATCTTGTATGCAAACTGAAAAAGGCTCTCTATGGTCTTAAACAGGCTCCAAGGGCTTGGTACTAGCGGTTGGACAAATGCCTTCATCAACAAGGTTTTTCAAAAGGTTCAGCAGATAGCAATCTTTATATAAAAATTGAAAATGACAAATTGCTAATACTTGTTGTGTATGTAGATGATATTATCTTTGACAGCAATGAAGAGGCTATGAGTCAAAGCTTTGCCTTGGTGATGCAGAAAGAATTCGAAATTTCCTTGCTCGGAGAGCTGACATACTTTCTTGGATTGCAAATCCAACAAAATGAAGGTGGTATCTTCTTGTCACAAACCAAGTACCTCAAGCATATTCCGAAGAAGTATGGCATGGAAGATTCGAAACCAGTATGTACCCCTATGGTTACAGGATGCAGTCTCAGTACAAATGATGAATCAGCAGCAGTGCATCAACCAACCTATAGATCCATGATTGGAAGTCTACTTTATTTGATAGGTACCCAACTAGACATCATGCATGCAATGGGAATAGTTGGAAGTTTTCAGGCAAATCCTAAGGAAACTCATCTTCAGGCAGTAAAGAGAATTTTCAAATATCTTCAAGGAACTCAAAACTATGGCTTATGGTATCCTAGAGATACAGATCTCACTCTTCATGCATATACAGATGCAGATTGGGTTGGAAGCGTGGATGGAAGAAAGAGCACAAGTGGTGGTGCATTCTTTATGGGTTCCGGATTAGTATCTTGGTTCAACAAGAAACAAAGTTCGATTGCTTTATCTACAGTTGAAGCGGAATATGTGGCAGCTACATCTTGCTGCACTCAACTCCTTTGGATGATGCAAACCTTGCAGGATTTCCAGATCTTGTACACCACCTATCTCCATCTTATGTGATAATACAAGTGCAATCAGAATTTCAAAGAACCCATTCATGCATTCAAAGACCAAGCACATACCGATCAAGTATCACTTTCTCTGGGAACAAGTGTTGTAACAAAAGGTCAAATTGGAGTATGTTCCTTCTAAGGAACAAGTTGCTAATATTCTCACCAAACCACTGCCCAGGGAAACTTTTGAATATCTCAGACAAAAGCTGGGAGTAGTTGATGCATCATCATGCTATTAAACTTGTCTGTTTCAAAGAAAAAGTAGTGTACGCGTGTTTCCTAAGGAGGATCCGCGTACATACGCCGGTTTGTGCAGAGACAGACTCGTATATGGAGGCTTGATGGATATCATAAGGGACAGGCTCTGGTTGAAAATGTCTAATATGGGTCTGAAAGAGACCATCTGGCACTAGTTCAGGGGGAGCAAATAACTTCTAATGATGCATTGTTGGTTCTATTTCATAGCTGTTGTCGATTTCTGGTGGAACAATTATAGAGGGAGAATAGAAGGAAATCATGGTTGCTAATCTGAAATGTTGATTGACAGATACTGTTGTTATCAGTTATTGGTGACTTTCATAAGTCTTGCTCTACATATTTCGTCTCTATGTCATGTATCTCTTTTATGGTGTCAAGGTCATGTAACATCCTATTTTGGTTTCCCCACTATGTCTGGGATGAAGATGTATTATACTTTGTTGTCATATATAATTTTCTGATGTATCCCCACATGGTTGGGTGATGGATGTATGTATTGAGTCTTTTTGGTGATAGGAAGGTCTTTTATGATGTATATGTCATGGTTCTTCTTGAAGAACATCTTTTGCAGATATTGCCTACAGTCAGGAGGAGCATGGCCAGCACAGCAGAACAGAGATTTCAGCATGTACTCAAGGGGAGCACAACCCTTTGTCCTTGATGACAAAGGGGGAGAATGATCTTGAGGATTTTGGTGTTGCCATCAAGTCCAAAGGGGGAGATTGTTGGCATTATGGCATAGGTTTGATGCTATGGCACTGGTGTTGTCCTTGATGGCAACTCTCTTTGGTAACAGATCTCAGTTCAGGCTTTTAGAATGAAAGAAAAGGCATATACGCAGGTTCATCTAGAGTAAGGCGTGTATACACGCGGTTTACACGTAACAAAGGCGCGTATATGTTGGAGAACTTGCTTTTGGACCATGGTAGTTAGTCCTTGGGATTTGAACCTATGGTTTTGGACCATGCGTCTCGTCAGATGTGTTGATCCCAAGTTTTGGGTTCATGGTATTGAAATGTTATGGTTTTGGACTGTGGTATTGTGGAAGGCCTAAGGCTATAAAAGAGGAGGGAGATCTTGTGGCAAATGATCATCTGAATTATCATTTGAATATCTGAAAAGTGGTAGATCTGAATGCTGGTAATTGGGTTATGGTGCAGATCTGGATCTGAATAAAGGAGGAACCTTAGCGCAAAGAAGAATGATAAGTTCTATTGATGGGTCATAATCTTTAAGCTTGACTGATAGTATCTTTATATGATTTTGGTCTGTTATATGTGGCGCTTGCTTGATCTATAACACTAATAATATGGGTTAATTAGTGTTTTTGAATACCTGAAAGAGCGAATTATCCTTTATAGATCTGTACGCAGGTTTAATAAAGCGAAGGAGCATATACATGCCGATTCAATAAACGTAAACAGCGTATACGCAGGTTGTTCCAAACACAGAAGCGTATCACGCATGTTGCAGGCTATTGAAATAGTGTATATACTTTAAGTTGTGATATAGCTGCTTCTGTTTATTGCTGCTATGTTCTAGGTTCAGTGTTTGGTGTGTGGCTTCTAGTACTGTGTTTTGGGTACAGCTGTTAGAGAAGTATCTACTTGATTCAGATATAATTGGTGGAAAGGAGATTGGTTGATGATTAATTGATGTTCATGGATCCAGTCTGAAAATTTATGAAAAGTGGTCCCTGGAAGAAAGAGAAGGTTCTAGCCTTCTGTAGGCCAGCACCTACGTACTAGTATCTTGGCTAGTGCAAAAGCTAAAGGGGGTTGTAACTCCCTTCTAGGAGAAGCTGGAGAACGAGGGAGGGTTGTAGCTCTCTGCAGGTTGTAGCCTGCGTACTAGTAAAGGACTGCACCAGTACATTGTAAAAGAAGTTTCTAATTTAAAAGAAGATAGAGACGAATTACAGCAGGTGGTTTTCACCCACATTGGGTTTCCACCTTATATCTTGTGTTCTTGTGTGTGATTGGCTTTCTGCTATGTTTTACTGTCTCTGGTTACTGGTTATTTGATTCTACAACACAGATTAACAATCATCATCAGAAAGATAAAGTAAATTAAAAAGTTTGCTTTGTATACGCGGGTTTCCTTCTGCATAGTTGCGTATACACGCAGATTTAACTAACTGAAGTAGCATATATCATTCGTTTTTTAAAAAAGAATATTTGACTAGATAATACTGATTCACCCCCCCTCTCAGTATTATTTCCAACACCAAGCAGATAAGTATGGTAGTTTTATCACATACCATGCTTGTTGATAGAAGTAGATGCCTAGGTGAAATCTACTCCATTTCTTTCCAAAGATTGTTGAGGTCTGTGTTTTCTTCTTTTAAAATTCTATCAAAATTCAATTCATCACCATTGATCCTTAAGTCCAATATCATATCTTCATGGACCTCATTTTCTTCTCTAATGTAGACCATCTAGCCAAGATAGGAATTGAGGGTTTAACATTTTCAGATTCTATGCTTGCAAAGACCTGTTGAAATGTTTGTTTGATGTTATTGTCCATTAAGTTTTTCTTTGTGGACTCACTTTTAGATGTAAAAATAGGCTTACAATCTGTATTAGTCCTATCTAGACTAAGATTGAAATTACTTTCATCCCCATATGACATATTCTCCTTTTCTTTCCAAAGATTCTCACAGACCAAAATATGCTTACTATCAATATTAGTCCTCCCTGGACTACGATTGAGATCATTTTCCTCTTTTATAATGCCATGGAAATTCAGGCCATCTGCGTTAATCCTTAAAACAGATATGAGATCTTCATGGACAAAAATAGGTCTATGAGCAATATTGATCCTTAAATCAGATATCGAACTCTCATGGACCAAAATAGGCTCACTATTAGTCCTCTCTGGACTACGATTGAGATCATTTTCATCCTCACATGACATCTACTCCATTTCTTCGAAACAATTCTCAGAATCTGAATTTTCCTCTTTTACAATGCCATGGAAATTCAAGCCATCTGCATTAATCCTTAAATCATATATGAGATTTTCATGAAGCGAATTAGGCTTGTGAGAATTATTGATCCTTAAATCAGATTCATATCCTCATGGACCAAAATAGGCTCACTATCAATATCAATCCTCTCTGGACTACGATTGAGATTATTTTCGTCCTCACATGACATGTGCTCCACTTCTTCCAAAAGATTCTCAGAATCTAAATTTTCCTCTTTTATAATGCCATGGAAATTCACACCATCTGCATTAATCCTTAAATCAGATACGAGATCTTCATGGATTGAAATAGGCTTATGTGCAATTTGAAATAAGATTGAGATTATTTTCATCCCCGTGTGAAATAGTGGCTTGTGCATGTGATGGACACTTGATTGTCAAATCATCTTTACGCTAATGTTGCTTAAATTCTTTTGACTTTCTAGTAAACCCTTGATTTATTCCATAATGTTTCTTTACTGGTTTGTTCTTTTGTACTTCAGATAAAAGATTCTTCTTTCTTTTAAGTCTTTCAAACCTCCTCAAGCAAATACTTCCATCTTGAAACTCTCTAGGTCCCTTTGACTTCCTAGAAAATTGCCCTGAAACTCCATTCTCATCTGGTTGTAAACTTAATTGAGATATATACAATTTATCTGCACAAAAGACAACATATCTTGACTGTTTATTGGATTGCATAGCTATCATGCTTTCTTGCTCCTCAATCAGAATACAATTGCCATATCTTTCCTTTGAAATTTTTTACCAAACAAGTTATCATGGTCCTCCTGGTCACTGATGTAAAATGTATCATCCTCATGCATATAGCTATGAAGATCACTTTCCTTCAATAGTCTTAAATTGATTTCAACAACAATTCCTTGTTTAGCAAATGATGAAATGAGTTTTTCAATTTGTCATTTTATAGATTCATTAATAAGTGTGGGCATACGTAGTGATGAAGAATCTCCACCCCAAAAGTCTACTTTGTCAGTCTGATTGGGCTGCACATTCAACTAATATGGTGCTTGCAAAACACTAAGTTTCTCAATCCCAAGTTTTGTTTTCTTGCTTGCAACTAGTGGCCTGTGCTCAATATCAAGCACATCTTCTATACAAGAACGATAAAATTTCACATAAAACTTGCAAGCACAGGAAGCTTGATGGGGCTTCCTATCAATCACGATGACTCTAGCATCATACCATGCCTGCCAAAGAGGAGTCACATGAACATTATTTTGAGTATAATATAGCAAATCATTAAGCAAGAAAGTGAAATATGTTGCCAAATAATACTGCACTGCTATTTGTACCCCTTTTCTGACAAGAAACAACATAGTAAAATTTCAGGTAACTTTCTTGTTTGTCTTGGGAACTACATCATCATAATTTGCAAACTCAAACATTAAATTTCAACTTTCTCAAGGTTCTCAGTTTAATTCTTAGGCATGTTAAGATGTTTTCAATATCCATAATGTGTGAAGTGAGTTCTCAGAAGGAAACAGTTTTAAATAATCTTATATTTAGAGTAACTAGCATAGATCCATCTGAAGCACGGATCTAACATGAGCCAAGAGGGATCAAATTTCATAATGTGCAAACTTATTTTAGAGTGCAAAAAACATGTAATTTTTTATTGTTTAAATTGTATTTTTGAATACTATAGAGACTACATAATATGTGTATTGAGCCATTTTATCAACGCACATTAATTTTTTTTTTATTAGTATATTTTAATTATATGTCAATATTAATTCCTATTAAAATATTTTATTAATATCCCACATTGGATATTTTATTTTATACAACATACAATATATAACATTTAAACATTTTACTCACATATTTTTTGAAATTATATTAGGTCATATGGACAACTAATTAAAAACGCATAGCATAATTTTTTTCTTTTTTATTATAGCCGACATTGATGTTCTATATAGAGATTTTTTTTTAGGAGATACAAATGACAACTCCAAGTTCAGGATAGACATACTTACACATCGCCTTCACACTGGGTTGTAGAATGAGCCTCTCGGCTCAAATATATTATTGTATTAGTTAGAGTAAGTGACCTCATCATCCAACAAGCTATTATGCTCAAATCGATTGGCTGACCATAGTAAGAAATCATCTTAAATGCACCATTAAAAAAAGATACACTTTGTTTCAAGATGATAGCAATTTGACTAAATTCTTAAAAAGGATTTCTAGTGAATGAGAGACACGGGGTCCATATGTTCGTAGAAGTTTGACCAAAAGTTTAAAAGGAGTTGGCCCATGGGAGTCTAGCAGCAAGCAACAAGGTGATCAGGCCTATATTAACATCGAGACCCAATTTCAAAATCAGGCCTGGGTGATTTTGATGCCACAAATAAGTGGATAAGATGTATGTTTCTATAAGCACTATTAAGTATTCCCCGAAAAAAAATAAAAAAAAAAAGGGAATCATAGTAAAATTGGGAGAGTAAATACCTATCCCTTTGGGATTCTTTTGTAGGTGATTTCATATTTTAGTGTGCCATATTTTGAATAAGCCCAACTCGGGGAACTAAGGGAACAATATGTAGAAATCATAAATTTTGTTGCACATCGTCTTCTTCCTTGCCCTTAGTTTCTATGTGATGCAACATTGTTTTAATTTATGGACATCCAACCCTCCATAGAAAGAACACAATTCTGAGATCAAGTGCAACATCCTCATTGAATGTTTATTGTTGTTATAGCATGCGAAAGAGGGATATATTAAATGTGGATGAGGAGTTATCATAGTAGAAAAATTGCATTAAAAAAAAATTATAACCCTGATGGAAAAATAATCATATCTTTATGTCACTAGTATCAGTATAACAACGATAAAAAAAATATTCATCACTATAGATTGTCATATATGAAAGGCCATGTCTTTTAGAAATGGGCTATTCAAGGAGGACACTTGTTTTTATTAAGGGTAGATTTATTCTTGATAATCTTGTAATTTCCTGAGAGGAGCATGAATGGGTGTGAAACTTTGGACAGAAGGCATTTTCCATGAAAACTGACTTCATATAGTATCACAAAATTGAATCGTACTTCACTTGTAACATGTTTGAATGGTTGGGGTTGTTTCAGTTTATCCGTGTCACTAGCATTCCTTTTCACTTGGGCATTGGCTAGAGATAGTGTGCATGTTGTGCTGTTGGAATATAATCACCAACAGTGTTCTATTCAACAAGGTTCTCTTTGCAGATTATGCGATAATAACCCTTGAATTGACTTAGCAATCTTTGGAGGTTACTCTAACACGATTGGACAATTTCTCAAAAGAAAATTGGGAAGTTGTTAGTGAGAAACTTATGAGTGGAAACTTATCAATCCTAGTGACATCAGTCAATACCTAAAAATCCCATTTGGTTTGCACTTGCAACTTTCTCTTGCTTATCAATGTCAGTGGATTATGGTCAAATTTTAGATTGAACTCCAAGCTTGGATTCACCTTAATTTTCCTCTTGTAGGAAAGGTTATAATTATTGACCAAATTTTCACAGCTGGACACATCTACAAATTATCCTAAATGTTCCCTTCTCTGGAAACATACAAAATAATTGAAGCACATTCATAAAAGCTTTGTCTAGAGTAAGTAGAGATTAAAAAAGTTCTTGCTTTGGCAGTAGAGATGTATGCACATTACTAAGGAATCAAGGGGGGTGGTGACTTCTTGGCGTAAGAGTGAAACTTAGTTCTTGCTGGTAAAAGGTAGTGCATTGTGGAGGGAGTTACTCCTTGTCAAGTGTTAGTTCAACACACAAATCAACAAGCTCGTCATGCTTAGGGCATTAAAGATCATTTCCAGCTGTATAACAGATTGGGAGCAATGTTGCACGAAGCAGGAACATTTTTTGGAAGCAGAGCCACAGAAGTGTAATTTCCCAAAAAATTAGGAAGCGAAGCGTCTCGGAAAATCCTCCAAATTCATCGATTTGGAGGGAAGGATGGAAGTATACAATGCAACTTCGAATTAAGGAATCCTAATAGGAACACTGGTCAAGATATTTGGAGGCGCTCCAAGATAGCCATATTAGACTAACAGATAGGGAAGAAGAATTTGTTTGGATATTCTCCCCTTTTGGATCATATTCTCTAATGCTAAATTATATTTGACTAAACATAGACAGAGCTATGGAAGAACTAAAATGGTGGTGGAAATAAGTATGGCGAGCTAAATGCCCAGCTAAATCTTGCATTTTTATGTGGTGTGTGATAGAAAATAGGGTTCCAACTTGGGATATTATGCAACAAAGATTTAAAATAGGTTGAGGGTTGTCTTAGTTGTGTAAAATGCATGAAGAATCAGTTACACGTCTCCTTCTAGGGTGCACATTTACTATTCAGATTTGGAACAATTATCGCTCAACCTTCAAACGGGCATGCATCTAGAATGGCATCTTCGTAGAGGAGGCATGGAGATCTTGGTGCCATTCTCCAACAACTAGAATTTTTCGAGCCTTGTCATTAATCAAGTGTTGGGTACTCTGCCTAGCTCAAAACAAAGCACTCTTTTAGGACTTATCATATTTTCCTCTATGTGTGCTTGGGTAAGGCCTTGCAACCCTATCTCATTATCCACAAACCAAAGAACTCTCCCATCCCTAGTGTGTCAAAATAGAGGAGCCTGATAAATCAACCCCATGGGTATAATTTGACAGGGCATCACAAGAAGAAAATATGAAAAGTGGAGGTGGAGTTATCTTATATCTCTCTAAGAAACATTTCTATAAAATTAAAATGGGTTTTTGCAAGAGCTCTAATAATGGAGAAAAACTTTTAGCATGCAAATATTTGTTGCGATTTGCAAAAGAGAAAGGATGCAATAAAATTCAATTTTTTGGTGACTCTCTTCAAGTGATTAATTGGATCAATGGTACACAACTATGTAGAAATATTTTTCTTGCCCCAATTTTAGATGAGGTTTTGAGGATAAAATCAACATTTGACAATGTTTTATGTGCACATGTTTTCACGGAAAGGAACACTCAAGCGGATTGCTTATCGAGTTAGCTCTTGAGTTGTATCTATGACATATTTTTTAGCAGCAAAACACCAATCTTTTGAATATTATCATAGGTCCTTTATAACGGGAAGTAAACTTGTCAAATATTTCTATCTTTTGATATTGATACAATACATTTTTGAACAATTTTTAAAGGTGACATTCCACTTTATATCTTCTATATTATACAGACTCTGAACATGTAATGAGAGGGAAGTGATAAACACTTCTTCACAAGGCTTAGTCAATTTGATAGATCCACAAAGATATCATTTATAATACGTAGTGATGTGTATATGCAAAATGTAATTTTGTACCATTCCAAAAAATTAAACAAAATTACGCTTTTTTTAGGAGGAAGAAAAAATTGATCCATGTCTAAATGCAAATTCTTTATGGAAAATCTTGGTTAGTTTTTGCATGTTAAATATTTCTTCCTTGAAATACATAGTATAACTCCTAGTGTGCATCTCCTATTTAATTTCTCCCCTCATGGAAAATATAGTTAGGGTTTTATTAAGTGGAAAAAATAGTTTCCCCCTTAACTTTAATAATTTGTCACTTATCTCTTGAGTTGCCCTAAAACTCCATTACCCAATTAGGATTAGGCACTAACAAAATTTTGTGCTGACCAAAATGTTGAAAAACTATATATTTCTCTTCCTTTTTATTTTCCTAGACCTTTAAGAGAAATCACTAGGGTTTTCTCCTAGGGCCGAATTGATTTAGGGCATTGTGGATGAGTGTTTGTAGAAGGAAAACCTAAGATTTATCCTCATAATTATTTTTAATGCAAAGTCTAGACTTATCAATGGTAAATCTTCCCCTACAAGGGTTTTCATCATCCTTCTCTAGGTAATTGTGTTCCTTGGAAAACTTAATCCTAACCTAGATTCAACATGAGGTTGGTTTGCTCTAATTTTTTGTTGACTTAACATCCTATAAAACCATTTCTTTCACTCTTATGTCTAAGTACTCCTTTGTTGTGTAACAAAAGCTCCTAGGTGCATGATATGCTTTTCCTTATCAAGAAGAATTAAGCCTTTGTCCATTAAAGATTGTCTTCAATTAGCCTCATATATCTACATCACCTTGAATTCTAAAACTTAGAATATCCTTATAAGTTAGTACTAGGAAGCCTCCCTTGTGGTGAAATTCCACTAAAGAGGAGAAGGAAGATTGTTGAGGTGATAGTAACAATCTCTCTCATTGTTGCTACAAGGCCTTGTGAGTCGCCTCACAAGTTCTGCTAGATTTTGCAATAATAATGGGAACCTAAATATAAGCCTTTTTTTTAAATACACCACACTTGCTTATATTTCATTTAGTTTAGTTTCAATTTCACATCCCATGAAACCAAGTCATCATTTCCAACACACAATAACATAGGTGGCTATGAGACAATTATATTATAAGCCAAAATATTTCAAACTAACATGGAAATGACATTTATTTAGATATGAATGTTCATTCCATGTTACATTTTGGTCATCTAAAATATAGAAACAAGAGGTACAATTAGAATAAATTTGGTAACCAAGATATGATCTACATTGGAAACCAAACAAGAACGAACTTACAGAGAATTGAGTGAATCCCAAATTATGGGTTTTGGCACTTGGGTGGACTGCAAAGGCACATACATCTATATTGGGTTTCAAGAAGTTTATGCATTCATTCTCATTTGCTTTCCTTGATTTAAGTCTGAGATGGTCTATGGAGATGTCCTTGTCATATTCTTGCCCAAGATTTTGAAAATGAGAAATAAGTGAGCCCCCTTTAATTCTGATTTCCTCAACATCCCACCATGCTCCACAATCAAATGACTCCAACACTAACACAATGAAAAGAATCATAATTTTTAAATTGTGTGAAAAAATTGATATGTACAAGAGTGGTAAGACAAATTTTTAGATATTGTTTCAATAATTCAATGATAATCTTGATACAATGGCTCACTTAATTTTTCCCATGAATTGTTAAAATCTGATTTTCATAGGGATTATGATATATAACACAACAAAACAGTGACACTACCTAAAATTTTAATCATATTATCATATAATAAATGTACTTACAAAGTTTTTCCATTGATGCCTTCAAATGTAGATATTTCATAAACTGTTGTTTATTTCTCATTCTTGTTTTCATTTTTTTGTGCCTTTCAGCTTTTTTTTATCAAATCCACTACTGCAAGAAAACAAAAAATGTATTAAAATTTTAAGCAACCTTCATATCTACAAAGAAGTCTAACAATTCTAAACTTCAAGGGAATCATGCATGCTTTTATACATACATGAAAGGATAAATGTTGGTTGACCTACAATCAAATAGAAATGTGTAAAATTTCCATCAATCAATGCACCCCAACATCAACAATTCAACTTGAAAAACATATCTAATTATGAGCGCAATCTACAGATTAAAGACTACCACTCAATGCATGTGAAGATATCTTGAACTGAAACAACAAAACGATGAGATCAACATACCCATGCAATTCGTTAAGGATCTAAAATGATCACTTGTGATGTGTATAACAAATACCAACTGTTTTATTAGACATTAAATGACAATTGTAACACGTGTTAAATGAAAATCATAAAACTCATTTGATAATGGATGCTATAGCTACAACGTGCATTCAATAACACATGTAATCAATAATAAATAACATATGCGACTGTCTTTACCCATTAATGGTAGTTACAGATATTAATAGTAGGTCATCCCACATGATTGGGTTTACAATAAATATGTGGAAGTAGTATCTCGAGATCAATAGAAGAGGCTTCAGATTAAAATACGCCTCAGTGCTACCGACCACCTGCATCTTTTAAAAGAAGCGTACTAAAATCCCTAATTTTTCATTGCTCACACAATCACCATTCAAGGGGACATTGCTATAGAATATCTTCTGAAATTCAAGTAGACACCATTTCGAAATTCAAGGGGATGTTGCTATAGAATATCTTCTAGAATTAAACTACGCACCATTTCAACATTCCCGAAATGAAGAGATTCACACCCACTAAAATGCACTAGTACCAGACAATTTCTCCATTCCCACATTTGATTTTTGGGAGGAGTTAGCCAGGGAGTTTTATCCTCGATACCAAATAGCGAAAATTGGTGGTCTCATTACCAACGACTATCCCGCTTGTTGTAAAAGAAACCTTCCAAAATTCTCAAGAAGGCCCTGAGAAATATTGTTGGCTTCCAAGGAGTCATCTGTAAGTGGGTATTCCTCTCCTAGGTCATTTGCAAGTGATTGTTCATTAACTCACCTCATTCTAGAATCCCTTCTATTTTCCCTTGATTATAAGATCTAACACCTTCACAGTAGTCTTATTAAAGAACACATTCCATTAAAAGAAACAAATCAGTGTCCCAAAACCCACTTCAGAAAGCATATCAATGATGAATGCCAATCAACCCTCTCATAAGTTTGGTCAAAACCAATCTTTAACAAGAAAATCTATCATCTTGATGCTTCTTTCCCACGTACCACTCTCCCATGTAATAAAGATTGTCTCTGCTATATATCTTCCATGAATAACTTTTATTTGTTCAATTCTAAGTTTCGAACAATAGATCAACAACGCTTTGAATTTCAATCATGCTCAAGAGATTCACGTCAAATGTTATATGAAACATTACGAGATATTGAACATGACGACCTGATGGTGTCACTAGTTGCGTTCTTCGATACAAATTAAATGAAACTTTAATTTTAAAATTCAGTCACTCTCCTTGTAGAGTAAACCCCCTCGCTCAATCCATACCACATTTTTGCAGATTAGTTTCCTTACATTCTTTAAAAAATTACAAGGAAGTTTAGTCACTCTCCTTGTAGAGTAGACCCCACCTCTCAATCCATACCACATTCTTGCATATTATTTTCCATACATTATTTAAAATATTACAAGGGAGTGCACCTATGCTTATGAGATTTTCTTGCAAGGAAACCTTAATTTTAAAATTCAGTCACTCTCCTTGTAGAGTAGACCCCCTCTCTCAATCCATACCACATTCTTGCAGTTAGTTTCCGTACATTCTTAACAAAATTACAGGGAAGTTCAGTCACTTTCCTTGTAGAGTAGAACCCCCTCTCTCAACCCATACCACATTCTTGCAGATTAGTTTTCGTGCATTCTTAAAAAATTACAAGTTCACCTATGCTTATGAGATTTTTCATGCAAGGAACTCCACCTGTAATTAAGAGATTTTTCATTTTCCATTTTAGATGGTGCCTCTCACAACTTTTTTTTTCAACCTAAGAAAATCTCTTTTCCCATAATATCTAACATGATGTCATCCATCAAAGGATAGTTTTACAAAGATATTTTGAAATGACAAACAAAGCATATTTCCCATTTCTACCAAATCCTCCACAAAGATGCAATCTAAATTACGAAAGCCCATAATTCTTTCCAAAGTGTTCTTCCCTTTTTAAATAATCAAGGCTAAATTTGGGAGGATTGCAAGGTTTGTTCATTTTATGCTCATGGGATCAAATTCATGCCCTTCACGTCCATCCTCTAAGGACCTAATAAATGCCTTAAACCTATGACAGTAGGCGTAATTTCCAAATACATGCAAGAGCTACAATAGTTGCCAAGTGCATACTGAGACATGTCTAGGGAACCATTAGCTATGGAATTCATCATGTGTCAAAATGTACTTGGGATCTCATTGGCCACTCTAATTCAGATTGGGTTGGTGACATTGATCACAAATCCACTTCAACATATTTTCTCAATTGGGGTTCCCACCCCATTCGTTGGTCTAGCTAAAAGCAATCCTTGATTACTTTATCATCAACAAAGGTTGTATATAGAGGTGCAATTGACATTGCCATTTAGGCCATTTGGTCGCTCAACTTGTTATCATATTTCATCATCTATTGTCAACTAGAAACAAGAAAAACACATTGAGATCCACATGCCCTACATCGGAATTGGTACATGATGGGATCATTGTCTTGCATTATGGTTCCACTTTTAAACAAACTACCGACATCTTCACAAATAATTCCACTGAGCAAAAGATTCACTTTCTGCGACACTGCCTAGGCGTGAAGGACACAACTACCTAACAGTTGTATTTCTTTTTCAATATTGTATTTTTTCAAGTCCCCTTCAGTAAATTTCAATGGATTTTGGAACACCATAATATCCCTTTAATTCAATTCGCAATTTTTTTCTATCAATTTCTTCAGATAACCTCCAAAAATATTTATTTTTTTATTTTAGTATCTAGAAATATTTTTCTAAAAAAATTAATAAATTCCAACGAAATTGGACAGCTAGTAAATGAAAAAATTATTTTTTTTAAAAGCCACATAAAAAACCTAGCCAATCTGATTAATAATAATGAGGAAGAATTATTTCAATTTATTTTATTGAACCTGATAGCCGTTATACCAATGGAATGACTAGTTCTTCCCCAATCAATTCGGCCTTCAAATTTTTAATCAACTACTACAATAACACAAAATCTCTGCAAATAAACTCAGTTTTTGTAATAAAGTGACCTTTCCAGAAATAAATTCATCTTTCGCAAAAACTCGACCTCTCCACCAATAAATTCAGCTACTGCAATATCTTGGTTTCTCCATGAATAAATTCGGTTGTTGCAATAACTCAGCCTCTCCACGAATAAATTCAATTGTTGCAATACTCGACCTTTCCACAAATAGATTCAGTTGCTAAAATAATTCAGCCTCTCTACAAATAAATCCAACTGCTACAATACTTGACCTGTCCACAAATAAATTCAACTGTTGCAATGATTCGACGTCTCCACATATAAATTCAGCTGTGGTGATTCTCGGACTCTCCATGAATAAATTCAACTGTTGCAATGACTTGATCCAACAAAATAATATTGGCCCAACAAGATAAATTTGGCCCAGCAAGAAAAATTTAGCTCAGCACAATAAATTAGACCTTTACAAATAAACTCAACCTTCTCAATGGGACTCAAACTTGACAATTCATCAACCTCCATAATTAGTATCTTGGCCTCCTCTACTTACTAGGGAAATTCGTCCTGCATAAATATGTCTCAATTCATGAATTTGACCTCATGATAGTAATGTAGCAAGAAAAATTTGAATTTTTGCAATGATAAACACTTCTCCTTCAACTCCTACAAATAAAATTGTTTAGTTGAGATCCAATGAGGAATATGGATGATCCCTCCTCTTTACCATCGATATGAGGCACAATTCTATAACCACCCCTCCCACATTTACCCAATTTCATTGGCCTGCTGGATTAACATGAGATGAAAAGCTACAATAACATGACCCAACCTCTAAGCTTTAGTTATGAAAGTGGGGCCGACAACTGATGACAAACTGGCAACTCACCTCATCCCTCAGTGCTATAGGACACTCAGGGGACAAGAACTACCCCAGGTGACCAAACCCTGAGCTAGGGTTGTATTTCACACACTTTAACCCATGCATGACGAGGCATCCATGTGGTTATAGGCTTTCAACTACATGCATAAGCCTCCTTGGGTGCAGTTGTGACCTAAATTATCTAGTTTTGAGAGTGCAGTCTCAAGAACTAAACCTAGATTCTAGGTCACCTCCAGACCACTACCTAGAACTTCCTGAAACTTCTCAGAATTAATAATGACATGACAACAATTCTAAACATACAAACTTGAAATCAAAACTTGACCTACACTTCGTAGAACATAACAAAAATTTTGTCAAACGCATGGAAAACATGTAAGCTATAGGTCATGAATGCATATTTGATCATAAAAGTCTGAGAATCACCAAGAAAGCCCTATGCCCTCTCCACATAGCTGCAACAACACTTATTAGTCCATACAATAATCAACTGATCAATAACTAAACCATTTATGACATGAGCCATAGAAGATACACATCATATGAACAACATTAACCAGAAAATAACCAGAATATAAACCATGGCATCCCATCCATAACATCACCAACACATTGCCAATAAATATACATGAATCACAATAGAAGAATAACTTTTATTAACATATGAAATTACTAACCAAGTCAAGGACTTCCATGTACCACTCGACCATATATTGGACTAAACCAAATCTCTCTTTCAGCCAATCAACCTCGTGCCCTATTCCAAGCATGAATGTGGGATCTCAAGTAATAATCCATGCAAAACCAAACGAGGGTTTCCAGAGACCAAACCACCTCAACCCTCAACCAGTGATTCCACCTCACGATTGGACATCACTAACACCAACCAAATCGGTCTCTACCCAAGCTATCCAGGACTCCAGGAACTTGTAATTCAACCTACAACCTTCCAAGGATCCAAAGCATTTGTCCAACCTGGCTCCAGGTTTAGTAACTCAAGCCACAAAGGACTCCAGAGCGTTTGTCCAGCCTAGACTCCAGGACTAGAAACTCAACCCAAGTTGTTCGAGGGCTTTCAGAGTGTTTATTCGAACCCACAACCATAAGGAATTATCAACACCAACCAGAAAACAATCAAGTGGAAAAACCCACAACACCATGGCTATCTAGGAAATGGTAAGACAAAGCTAAAACTGTTGTCAATGAAAGAACATAACCTAATAATCACATGCATATACCATGCATCCATAACTAACCAAGGATATCATACTTGCAACGTGTTACTTGCAAAGAAATCTAGTTGTAGTTGTTGATCGCGTTGTCTCCTTGAGCTTTCCTGCCTTCCTTTGCGTTCTTTCTCTTATCCAAGTGAAACTAGAGTGCTCCAAGAATGCTCCAAGATTTCTCGAAGTGTGCAAGAGTGTGAGAGAATGAGAGAATATAAGAGAGATTCAAGCTAAAACTGATAAAAGTTGTGAACTGATCCTCATAAGCCTTTTTATCATTGAGGCCTTTATTTTCTTCATTTTCCTTCATTTTTCCTTCGATTTCCTCCTCATGCACATTTGTGACATTTCATCTCCCTTTTCTCCTATTTTCCTTTATTTTATAATTAAAATGTCAATTAATGCCACTTTTCCTTTGTCAATGCCTTTGCCAATTTCCATAGCCATTATTTAATCCCCAGTGATACCCATCACTATGTTTTTCCCAACATTCCACTTGGAATACGTGTCCCATGTTCTTGGTTATTATTTTATTTACATAGGAAATCAGCTAGGGATTGTTATATATTTAGAGATCTAAATTGTCCCTCCTATATTCCTTCGATGTGAAGCAGGATTTAGAGTTTTGACTAATCCCTCTTCGACGATTAGCTTGGTTGTATTGTTGCAACATGGAAACTAGTATTGATCACCAGGGTGGATATTTCACCACCAAAGATGATCCACACTCGAGGTTACAAACCCTCAAGCAAAGCTCTATGAGCAAACAAAATAATTTACCAAAACATCAATCGCACCCCTCTTATTTTATGGTGGTGGCTATCATAATACCATGGGTCACATTTTCCTTGATTGAATAAAGTGACTTTATAGTGTTATTTTTCCTTAGTCACCCTTTTAATTAATTCATCCTCTAAGATTCCACAATTTATTTTATTCTATACACTATTAGAATAGCTAGGATACTCAGATAGTCTTTTCTACCACCATCTGGAAAAAAAGACATTACAATCCTCTCTTACCGAAATTGTTCATACCCAAGCAATCAAAATACCAATACTAGAATATTATACAAGTCATCAAAATGTTTGATTACATAGTTGTTGTGTAATTCCCCATAAGGTTGAAGAGTATAACTACTCATTATTCCCTTCTCCAACATACTCCACATCATCCCTTAGAATTATGCAGGGATGTTCTAATTTCTCAAATACAATTGGAAGACCTATTGTGATAGGCCATATCATGCTACTTCATAAAGAACTATTGGCAAGAGTGAAGTTCTCTGGGCACAATGTACTAAATACATCACCAGCTAAAGGACTTACATGTTGCCACGTGATACTAATTGCTCCATCTACCTTAGTCAGGAGAGGGCTTCTACAATGTCTCAACCCCTAAAGCAACATCATAGCCGCCAAATTTCTCCTTTTTGCCTCCAATGTTAGAATTGCACTAACCTATCTGTTGTCACTTGATTGACGTGAGGTTATATTCAAAATATGAAATCATGGGAAAAGATGTCACCTATTCATAGAAAATTTTAGGGGCGAATGTTCGCCCTTTGGCCAAATTAAGGGGTTTTAAATTTTTAGTGGGCGAATATTTTGTATCATAGTACATTTTTACAAATCACCTCAAATAGCCCACCTTATTTTAAGGGAGAGGGTAAAAAAGGTAAATTTAGCCCTTGAAATTAGGAGTTACAACCTTCCATTCGCCCATTTTCAAGAATAGGTTTTTTTTAAGTGAATCCTATGGGCCAAATACCATATTTATAAAAGAGGTATGGTGAATTAATAAAAATATAAATAAATGAAAAGTATGGTAAATAAATAAAACATTTTTTATATTTACTCCATAAGTCTCCTTATATACATGCAAGGGTGTAAACAAATAAAAATATAAGTAAAGTGGAGATATGGTAAATAAATAAAACGTCCTTTTATACTTACTCAAAAAGTATGGTAAATCAATAAAAATAAAAATAAAATAGACGTATGGTAAGTAAATAAAACCTTAGTCCATAACCCTCGTTCTATTTATGTAGGCTCAAGAAAGAGGTTTTATTTAAGTTAATCCTATGGGCCAAATACCATATTTGTAAGAGGTATGGTAAATTAATAAAAATACAAATAAATGAGAGGTGTAGTAAACAAATAAAATATTTTTTTTTATATTTACTCCATAAGTCACGTTATATTTACGAACACTCAAAAATGCGTTATATTTAGGTAAAACCTATGGGCAAAATAATACGGGACAAATACCATGGACTAGATTGTTATTAATACCATGCAAAAAAACATTATTAACCCTAATATTAGTATTAATAAAAATAAAAATGGCACATGGTATTGACCCATGGTATTCACCAAAATGGCACATGGTATTGACCCATGGTATTCACCTTACCCTATTTAAATGGGGAATTAAACTAGCATAGATCCATCTTTACTGTGGATATCAGATATCGTGATATGCAAACTAGCATAGAGTGAAAAAATATTTGATCCCTCTCAGGGCTAGATCAAGAGTAAAAATGGATGTTCTAATTTAATGTATGTTAAACATTTTAGCTTGGTTAAAATAAAAATCAAATATTATTAGCAATTAATTTTTATAAATTACTAATAGTAATTTTTAAGCTCCAGTTTTATGATAACCCATGGTAATACCAAGATCTTACAATATTTTATAATTGAGTAAAATATTCGCCATGCCTGGTGAGAGATTCGCCAAAAATTATATATACATATTATATTATTGATAAAATTGCCTTCCATTTTTCCTATATACCATGAAGATTCGCCCATTTATTATATTTATAAATTTAGGGGGTGTTCTTAAAATTTTCCCTGTTTCCAAGCTAAGCATCCAAGGCTGAAGGCATACAGAGATGAGGTATGGAGGCTCAAGGATTTTTTTAATGATTTCAACATTTCTTATATTCCAAGAATGAAGAACCAGATTTCCGACTCCCTTGTTGTCTTTGTTAGCATGTTTATTCCTCCTTTGCCTCCTCAATATTGACATATGAAGTTCAGGTAAAATACAGACCTTCTCTACCTGACAATGTCAAATGTTGGAGGGTTTTTGAAGCTGATGAGGAAGTTAATAGGTTTTTGCAAGTCGTGGAGGAATTTTCTGAAACGCACATCAATCAGGAAAATGAAGCCATGGGAGAAAGCAGCCAGCCCAAGCTAAAAAGCATTATCAGCCGAGGAAGCATCGCTCAACTACCCAGTAATCACATACCAAAAGGATTGGTGCCTCTAGAGAAGTTTTTTGACCAAAATGATGTGCCATATAAGCCGGCCAAAATAGAGAATGAGTCTGCTATCTGTAAACATAATATAGGGAGCCCAACCCATCCAAAAAACATAAATCTATCCACGCATTTGTCCTCTGCCCAGAATTCTGAGTATTGCACCCTTATGAAGCAATTCACTGACATTTTTGCTTGGGAATACAACGATCTTAAAACCTAACGCAGACATCCTTCAGCATAAGATCCCACTGGAAAAGAACACTGTCCCTTTTAAGCAAAAATTAAGACCTATCAACCCTCTCTTGTTGCCTTTGATCGAGAAAGAAATCAAGAAGTTGTTGGATGTCAAAATCATAGTTCCCCTAAGGTATTCAAAATGGATAGCAAACCTTGTGTTAGTGAGAAAGAAAAATAGAGAAATAAATCTTTGTGTTGACTTCAGAAATCTGAACAAGTGCTCTAAAAAAGATAACTATCCCCTGCCCAAGATGGAACACTTGCTGCAAAGAGTTTCAGGGGCTAGAATTATGTCTTTCTTAGATGGGTTTTCAGGTTACAATTAGATTGTTGTACATCCTGAAGATCAGGAAAAGACTGCCTTCACTACTCCTTGGGGCACTTTCATGTACTCCAAGATGCCTTTTAGATTGATGAATGTTGGGGCTACTTTTCAAAGGGCCATGGACATAGGGTTCATGGGAGAGAAGGAAAAATGTTTCCTTATTTATCTTGATGACATAAAAGTCTTCTCCAACAGGCACAAAAACCATTTACAACATTTGAAGAAGGTCTTCCTAAAGTGGAAACAGTTTGAAATTTCAGTCAACCCAAAGAAGTCACAATTTGATCTAGAAGAAGGAAAACTTCTAGGACATATTGTTTCTGCTGAAGGTGTGAAGATTGATCCAACAAGGGTTCAAGCCATTCAAACATTGTCCATCCCAAGGTAAAAAAGGGACAACAAATCCTTCTTGGGTAAGATTAACTTTGTAAGGAGGTTCATTCCAAACTTTGTCAAGCTTGTAAAGCACATCACTTCCATGCTAAAGAAATGAGCAGAAATGAAATGGATAGATGCTTCAAGAAGCTCTTTTGAAGCCATCAAGAAATCTATCATGGAAGCTCCCATTATAATCAGCCCGGATTACACCAAGGAGTTTTGCATCTTCTCTTTTGCCTGTTATGATACACTTACAACAGTTCTGTTGCAGAAAAATGATGAAGGCATAGAGCACCCCGTGGCCTTTTTCAACAAAATTTTAAGGGATGTTGAACTAAGGTATGACCTTATTGAAAAACAAGCTTATGCTCTCATAAAGTCTTTAAAGGCATTCAGAATTTATATTCTACATTCCAAAGTAGTTGCATATGTACCTTTAGCCTTAGTAAAAGACGTCTTAGCACAGCCAGATATTGATGGGAAGAGAGCTAAATGGATTGCAAAATTCATAGAGTTTAACATAGAGGTGAAGCCCACTAAGCTTGTCAAAGGTGAGGGCTTGGCCAAACTTATGGCTCAAGAAAATTGTAGTTTGTTAGATATAAATTCCATGGGTCTAAATTCAAATTATGAGTAGGTAGAGGGAGAAGCAGAAGAGAAAAATCATAATCAGTCTTTAGCTAAAAATCTAGCCACATGTGAATGGTATTACAACATAGTTATTTTTTTGCAAAAGCTAGAAATCCCTCCAGGGCTTAGCTAAAGTCAAGCTCGTGCCATTAAACTCGGATCAGCCAAATTCTATATTGATAAAAATCTGCTTTATTGGAAAGAGCCATCAAGAATCCTCTTGAGGTGTCTTGATAAAGAACAATTTGTGGAAGCCATACACTAGTTCCATTCTAGCATCTGTGGAGGGCATCATTATTGGAAAACGACAACTCACAAAATCCTGAGGGCTGGGTATTATTGGCCTACTCTTTTCTCTAGTGTGTTTTCTTTTATGAAAGCTTGTGACAACTGTCAGAGGTTTGCAGGAAGACAATAGCTAAAATCCATGCCCTTGAAGCCAATACATGTTAATGGTCCCTTCCAACAGTGGGGCTTGGACTTTATAGGTGAGATCAACCCACTTTCTAGTGGCCAAGACAAATGGATCTTAGTACCCACTGATTATTTCACCAAGAGGATTGAGGCTATACCCACTAAGAATGCCAATCATCAAGTTGTCATAAAGTTATTGAATGCGAATATTTTCACTAGCTTTGGTTGCCCAACCATACTAGTCACTGATAATGTAGCATCTTTCAAGGCAAAAGAATTGGTGGACATGACTGAATCCATGGGTATTCAAGTGGTGCATTCTACCTCATATTATCCTCAAGGCAATGGCCTGGAAGAATCATCTAATAAGAGTCTGGTTAGGGTAATCAAGAAACTATTAGAGGACAACAAAAAGAGATGGATTCCAAGTTGAAGTTTGCATTATGGGCTAACAGAGTTACCATCAAAAAGTCCATAGGGAATTCCCCATTTAAACTAGTTTATGGCGCTCATGTTGTTTTCCTTATCTAGCTGATTCTCCCTATGGATAAATTCTTGCAAGAAGAACAAGATGAAGAGAATTACATGGTAAGAAGAATGAATAACCTGGCTGAACTACAGCAGATCAGAGAGTAGCTAGTTGAGAAGTCAAAGGCTCATCAGAAGGCAATCAAAGAAACCTTTGACAGGAAGGCAAAAGTGGACAATTTCCAAGTTGGTGATTGGGTGCTTAAATGGGATGCATTTAAGGAAAAGAGTGGTAATCATGGCAAGTTTGACTCCTTATGGATGGTCCTTTTGTCATCACTCAAGTTCAGGAGAACAATACATTCATTCTACACAGCCTGGAAGGGGAAGATAATTTTGGTAGCCCAGTAAATGGGCGATTCTTGAAACTGTATTTCATTTAAGGATTTAAAGCCTTGGTATTGTAAATATGTTTTTCTTTCAATTTTTATTTCATACAAAATAGACTCCATGGCCAATGGAACACTAGAAGGAAGATTTAATTTTTGTTTTACAAGAAAGGCATTGATCTGAGATCCTTGAAACCTCACAGGGAGGATTTGATCCCCAGAAGGAGCCAATGTTAGCTTCACTGTCAAAAGGCCCAAATTTGGATCCACATATGCTCTTGAAGTCTCGAAATTTTCTTAGAAACATGCCAATGGATCCATTAATGCCCTTGAAATCTTCAATTTTGGTTCAAAGATCATCTAATGATTAAAATTATTGCAATAGGAAAACCCTGAAAAGGAAGGAAAAACACTATCCGGAGGCCAAAAGACTGCAAAATCAGTAAAAACTACATATCGGAGGCTCTAACAGTCGAAGCACAACGCCCGTTAGATCTGGTTAATCAATGGCCCAAATCTAAGTGGCTAATCCCAATTAGAGCTATCACACAGGAGGACTTACGGAGGGGTGCAGGACACTGCCAGTCAGCGATCTCTGATTATTGGATCAGCGGGAACATATGCTATGTGATATATATATATATAAGATATATTATAATATATATATATATATAATATATAGACTAGAGCATTGAGTGATTAGAGATTGCGATCAAATTGCATCACTATATGGCATCAACACTATACCAAGGGGCAGGGCCTATGCACATATATACGGGTGACCCGATACCCAAACCCAACCATAATATATATGAGAATTCATAAAATTCGAAGTTCGCGTGAAGGCCTACTTTTAATGTATTTCGTTGTTTAAATGAAATACAAAGGAACACTCGGTAGCACCGATAGCGATACAGCCCAGACCTGAAAGGGTTTCAGAGCTAAAATATATATAGTTTTAGGTCCACCAAAGCCGATTTTACCTCTTGTTTATTGTTTTTATGGATTTCTGAATACAAGGAAAACACACAGGATGCAGGCTTTTGTGAATTGCGATGGCGACTAGGGCGGACCTGAGAGAAGAATAAACCATTTTTGAAGACCTTTGAAGTTCGAAAGGACAAGGAAGGTAGGATTTAGCAGGGATGACTATGTTTTCTGTTTAAAATAGAAATACACATTGTTTTCAATAGAGGTGCACCACAGGGGAAGTGTTGTTCTGCTATAACAGAAACATGCCTTGTTAAATCATTGGAAGGGCCACAATATGCTGCAACCCGAATCAAACAAGATCAGGGAGCATCAACAACAAAGACAACGTAATAGCCACCCCAACAAACATTATGGAGCATCTCTGGCATAGGAAAACTCCCAGACAGTGCAGTAGACTATCCAAAATATCTGAATGCGGTTATTCCCAGGAAAAAACTTCAAGCCACGCTTTCCTTTAGGGGATCAAATTAGTTAACAATGCATATCAAGCAGATTAAGACTCTGAACCTTCTAGAGAGCTCAGGAGCATTGTAAACAGGCTATAAATAGTTGAAACAAAGATGCAAGAGGGGTTCAACTCTTGGAGATTATTCCTCCTCTATTCATTCAATATTCTCATCTTCATTCTAGAAATATAAGCTTATTTTGCCATTATATGTTCAATATCCATTCTCTTTGTTGTTCTATGCTTGCACTTGAATAGTTTGTTCATGTTTTCTGTGTGTCTAAGGCCAGATAAATATCATCATATCTCTGCTTTGATATATTAGATTTGCAAACTTCTATGCTGCCGGTAACTAGCCATGCATATGTGGTCATATATGCATCTGCTAGTACAGTCAGTATTCTCTTTTGCTGCCTGTAGCTATCCATTGATGTATGTTTATATATGCAATCTACTGGTATAGTTAGTATTCTCCATCTATCAATTGAATTTATAACTTATTGAGCATTAGTGGTCTAAATCTTTGTATTGGTGAGAGTGTTCATGCATGCACTGTGTGAAAACAAAGCTGAAATGGTTATCTAACTTGATCCAAACCATCATTTATTCCAATAGTTCAGAGAATAATATTGGAGATTATATGTTACCAGGCATCTCTGAGCTACAACCTAGGAGAGTTTCCTGGAGTGCTAACACATCCCTTCAACCTTTTTTCTGAGGAAGCCAATGTCTTCTTTCAATATTTCACACTCATTATTATTCTAAGCAAGTTGTTTCTCAGTTTTTTCCTTGACGCAAGTATCTTCATCTGCTTCTATTTTAAGGGAGATGATATTTGACTTCATTTTGAGGATTTATTCATTTTCCTTTGCTAGACTTCTCTCCATTTCTTCCTTTATCCTTGTAGCTTTACATGTTTTGGCATTGAGAAGTTTGATGTTAGATTTTAATTTGAAGATTTATTCATCCTTTGCTTTTAGTTGACATATCATGGTGTTTCTTTCCTTTTCTTCTTCATCAACTTGTCCTTCTATGATTTCCAATGCTTTCATTGTCTTCTCAGCTCCTTGTGCTTGTTTCCTTGCTTCTTGTAGTTGAGATTTGAGAGAGGAGACCTGTTGTGGGATATTATCCCCTAAGGTTCTTGGGTTGCCCTAGCATTAGGATTAATCGTCGCGCGTTTAGTGGACCCTTTCGGCATCCGTGGTATAGTCTCAACAGAGGGTCACTCAATGTGAAGGTCAGTACTTCCGGGAATAGCATTGTCCTTGGACGTTTTGGCTTCACCATAATCATGTGACCGAGTAGCCACGTCAACGTTAGAACCCATCATGAAAACATTCGAAGATTTTTCCCCTTCCTGGTTGCCCCCTGTGGAGGTTCCAGGATTTGAACTTGCGCCAGCAAGAAGTTGCTGCCCTTGGGGAAAAGGGTTGGTTAACATAGCTTGGGAACTGGAAGTCCCTTGTTGTCCTAACAAGCGCTGAGCGTCTTCAATTTTAGGGCAAAGATGAGTTAGATGGTCTCCACCACATAACTTGCATGGAAACTTAACTTTCTTTTTCGACTCATTTCTACCCCCACCAGCATTGTTGCCGGATTTATTTGCATCAGGCTTCCCATCCTGGTTCTTTTTCTTGCCTCGTCCTTTCTTCTTCCCATTGGAGTTTTGACTTCCTTTGGGATTATCGGATTGGACGGCTTTAATTGAAGAAGTTTGGGAAGCGGTAGGATTAGACGATGTGACTTGATTGTTAGAAGCAGTTTGTAATGACAACTGCTGCAAATGATTCAACAAGTTCACCGTGTTTGTATCTAGTGACCCAACTATGCCATCTGCGTGCGAGCCTGGCTTCGGCT
>APFE031588719.1:0-42688 GCA_000404065.3 Pinus taeda
TCCAATACCAGATCTGTGAAAAATGTACAAGTTTTACATGAAGCAACCATAATGAACGATATTGCAAGAAAGATCGCCACGATGAAGGTTGCATAGGATGACATACAAGCAGAGCACCAATCCACTATGATTAAAATTTAAGGTAACATACTGAACCAACATGTATCTATACTAGTATGTGTGGGAGTCAGGCTTAGTTATATTAGTCCACAAATGGTGGGAAAATGTAACTTAAAAGACAAAAATTTTAAAAATGCATGGTTAGTACAACCAGAAAGAGGTACAAAGGGGAAAGTAACTAGTTATATAAAACATTTTCCTGTGAATTTAAATGGATACAAACGGAGTTAATTTTAAACATATTTCCTCCAGGTTCATATGACTTACTGGTAGGCGTGGATTGGCTAGATAAAAACAGAGGTGTAATAAATTTTTAAGAGGAAACTTTGACTTGTGTCAATAATGATGAAATTGAACAATTGATAAAAGGCATACCTAGACCCATTTCTACGAGGAAAACTTCAACCTTGTAGTTGAAAAGAAGTGTGTGAAAAGGCTACAAGGTCCTTGTTGTTTAAATTAAGGAAAATAATGAGAAAAAAATATATTCAAAAATATATGAGTTAGTTGTAATGAAATAATTTTAAGATGTATTTTCAGAAGAAGTTCCAGGACTACCTTCAAGAAGAGATATAAAATTTTCAATTGATTTCATACGAGGAGCTATCATGGTGTCAAAGGCATCTTATAGAATGAGCATCCATGAATTGTTAGAACTAAAAATGAAATTACAAGAGTTTGTAGACAAAGTTTATATCATACCAAGTGTTTCTCCTTGTGGAGCCCCAATATTGTTTGTGAAAAATAAAGATGTTATATTTATAATGTGCATAGACTACCAACAATTGAGCAAAATCACTATTAAAAACAAGTATCTATTGCCTTGCATTGATTATTTGTTTCACCAAGTTAGAGGACAAATGTTATTTTCAAAAGTTGATTTTAGAACATGGTATCACCAATTAAGAATAAAACATGAAGACTTACATAAAACAACATTTTGAGCAAGGTATGGAAACTACATATTTATAGTATCACTTTTTCACTAGACCAATGGACCTGTAACTTTCATATGTTTAATGAAAAGCATACTTAGTAAGTACCTAGATAAATTTGTATTGGCATGCATATATGATATTTTACTGTCTTCAAAGGAGAAATAAGAACACGAAGAAAATTTAATAGTACTGCAACAAAGTTTAAGAGAACATCACATGTATGCAAAATTAAGCAAATGTGGTTTTTACAATAACAACATACAATATTTGGGCCATGTCATTTCAAAATAAATATTATTTGTTGATAGTGAAAAAGGTTAAGAGAAATTTAAATTGGCCAATAGCTAAGGATGTGTCAGATATTAGATCCTTCATGGGAATCACTAACTATTACAAAAGGTTTATTGAAGGTTTTATTAAGTTATCCCATCCCATTACTTCTTACAAAATAAGGGAGTAAAGTTTGAATGGGCAGCCAAGTGACAAGAGAGTATTGATAAGTTAAAACATCTTCTAATAGTAGCACATATCCTAAATATTGCAGATCTAGATAAGCAGATTGTGGTATGTATTGATGCATGTCTTGAAGGGCTAGGTGGTGTTATGCAGCAACATAATTATGTGGTAGCATATGAGTCAAGGAAATTAAAATTACATGAAAGAAATTATGTTTTATATGACTTATATTTATCTTTTGTTAGACATATTTTAAAATTTTGGAGGCACTATATATCGGGAAAACAATTTGCACTTGTCCCTAACCACATTAGCCTAAAAACATTTTTAAGTGAATTTCATTTAAATGCTATACAAGATAGGTCGATGGAAATTATAAGTGAGTTTTATGCTTACATAAATCATATTAAAGGAAAATGAACAAAGTAGAAAATGCTTTAAGTATGAATGAAAATCCATTAATGGAAATTTCTATGAGCAATGCTAAATTAGATTTTGTAGAACAAAAATAGAATTTCAACACAGAAATATGAAGTTTATCGAAAAATAAAATAGATATTAGGGAAAATAACAATACCTTGTTATGCATAAATTCAGAAAAAATGTTAACATATAGGAACAACATTTATATTCCTAATGACAATTCACTAAATCAGCTTATCCTAGATGGACATAAAAGAAAACTTTTGCAGGACATCTAGGATATCAAAAAATAATTTCAACCTTGAGAAATGAATTTAGTTTCCCTGGTATGAAGAGGGAAGTGGTGTAATTTTTCACTAAATGTATAGAGTCGAAAAAAATGAAGGTAGAACACCAATTCCCAACTCGACTATTAAATCCATTACACATTGCGGAATGGAAGTTGGAAGTGATTTCTTTAAATTTTGTCAATGGCCTTCCATGAACTAGAATACAAAATGACTAAATTACGTTTTTTGTAGATAAATTGAGTAAAGCAACGTATTTCATTACTGCTTTGTCTAGATTCGAAACAACATAGGTTGTAGACATATTCATGAGAAAATACATTTCGATTACATTGTATACTGATAATGGTGATATTTGATAGAGATGTTAAATTTACCTCAAACTTTTGGTAGGACATGCTTGGAAGAATGGATACACAACTCAACAATAGTACCACCTACCTGATGAAAAGAGATTTTGGAGGTTAGTCAAAATCCCCCTTCTTTACAATAATTCGATCCTGAGGCCTGTGGGTTATGGCCCATAAACCCTATCGGAAGCGTTATCGGCTTCAAACCTTTTAAACGGGACCATATAACATATCAGAGCCTACTACACTATCGAGAGTGTTCATTCATGTGCTTAGGCCATAAGAACCTAGGACAACCACTTTATCACAATACACAGGAATGCATAGAAACACATGGAAACTCTGCTCCGAACCCTTTGTTCAAACTTCAAAAACAATTCACCCAAATCTATATATATGTCAGGTCCACTCTTTGCTCCGACCCATTCCATCGCTCTGATCACCCTGACCTCCGATTGTCTATTTATTGCTATCATCATATCGGTGTTCAACCACATCAGCGCTATCGCAAAATCCATTACTATTAACTCTTTGATCTCCCCGATTGCGATTAGCAATTAGATATAGACCATCGATTTGGCTTCTGGTCTGATTGTCCATGTTCCATCACATCATCGTGATCGCAATCATTTAGGGCCCATTCCGATCAGTTCAATGCACCAACCCAATACACCTTCTGGACCCAATAAGGGTCTATGTCTCGTCTATAAAATTTCAGGTCTAGATTTCAAACTCGAACTATGCTTTTGTTGTTTCTTAGTGTAATTGGGATTTTCCTTGCCTTCGATGGATTTATGCACTTAACATGGTTTCTGACATACTTTGCTACAACACACCCAACATTCATTAATATATATCTTTGGATTGCCATCGATCCTACAATGATCGATGGTTGATCAACATGCTTACAAACGGGATTCAAGAAACCAATGCATATATACACGGTATAATTGGAAATGGCGGAAAATACACAGATACATATAACTCACATATTTCTATTATATACATATACAAAATTCTATTACAGCCTAAGGCATCTTAGCCTTAAGAACAATTCTCCCTCGACTACATTGAATCAATACTCATTTTTACAATCTCTATCTATCACTTTGTATTCCCATTTGTCTCACGATATATATTTAGAACATGCAGGTTCATCGTTACAGGAATATTGGATCGGATCATTGAAAGGATCCGATCAATCCTCTCCTTGAATCATTCAACTGTCCCTAATCTCTAGTTATGCACACATATGGCAGATTAAATTACATTAAATAAGTCTTCGAGAGACTTTATCCATTCCATCATTTACTCTGTTTTTAACATAAATGTCCCCTATTTTTCTTGATGGTCCACATCTCCTCCTTCTCCGCTTTGGATTCATCCTTTAATTAAGGGGAGGTCAAATTCTCCTGCATCACTACCACCACCAAAAAAATAGTGAGACAAGAAGGACAAACCATATTTTAGATGATATGCTAAGGATGTATGTTATGGAAAACCCTACTACATAAGATCTCTTACACTTAGCAGGATTTTCTTATAATAATAGTTATCAAGAATCTATGAAAATGATTTCATTTGAATAAAATGTATAGAAGGAAATGCTACACTTCTTTAGGTTGGAGTCACCTAGAATATGTGTTGGTATGAGTGCTTAATGTTCTATAAGAAATGGAGCAAGTAGTGAAGAAGATAAGACAAATTTTCAAAATTTCACTTGACTAAAATAAACGTTATGTATATCAAAATATAATGCATAGATAATTTAAAGCGCGAGAACATGCATATGTAAAAGTAAAACCAAGAAAGAGAACTTTGAGACTAGGAACTTGTGCTAAATTAGCACAAAGGTTCTCTGGCCCCTTTGAGATTTTATATAGTGTTTGGTCGGTAGCTTCTCAAATAACATTTTTCAGTCATATAAAAGTGTGTAATTATTTTCATTCATGTCACTTTAATGAAGAACATGTTAATGATAGTTCTCATGTCATTGGTTGGAATGTGCCACAAGTGGAACTAGAAGTATATTTTTGGGTAGAACCACTAAAAATATTAGATAAAAGAGAAAACATAGTCCAGAATCGATCCATGACCTAGGCTAAAGTGTAATCGAAGCACTTTAACTGAGAGGAAGCCACCTGGGAGATCGAGGAAAAATGCGTGAAGAATTTCCAATTTTGTTCCAAGAAGAAGGGAACTAAAAGAAAAACTCTGAGGACTACTTTTATTTTTATGCAAAGAATATGTAACACCCCTATGTTGAATTGTTTAAACATTGACTAATTTTATATATTGAACTATTATTGGATTGAGTGCTAATGGAAACCATGAATAGACTTATGAAATTATGTAAATATTTTATTGTTATTTGAACTAATAAATATACGATTTGGAATTTTCAAGAGAGAGAAATATAGTTTTAGAAGACATATTTCTAGCTTATGTAAGGTTTTTTTGTGGTTGAGTCCACTAAATGGACATTACCTAAAAGTGTCCTCAAAATCCCTAGGAGAGAATGATTACAAATATTAACATAATCGGATAGAAAGATTATGTTAATCACTTAGTTGGAGAAAAATACAAAGTGAGACGGAATGAAGCACAATGAGAGAGAAAGGTGCTTTAAGGAAAATTAAAATAATATTCTTAGAAAAAAACTAAAACAAAAAGGCCTACGCAAAAGGCTAGCCATCCTTAAAGTAGGACACTACTAAAAGTATCTTCGAAAGAGATCTATAACATAAAAAAAGGTATGAACCAAAGGGGTTGTTGATTCCTGATGGTATGAAGACATTAGCTATGGGGGAACAATTGGAGATAGTTTTTGGTTGGGTGGAGCATGATATGTTCCCGAATATTCCCTAAATGCTTATTTATAGTTAGATGATTTTTTTTCTTATTTTATGCTTTAATCCTGAGTTATTTATTGCTATGAAATAGTAGAATAAGATAGAAACTTATGGTTGAATTCTTCATGCAGAAGTGTTCTAAATATTTATGCTAGTGTGTTGTGATAATAAACAATTGATTTCATCCATGAAGGTATGTTTTGTTGATAGAATAATATTGTCATGTGTTAGAGTCGGTCTAGTTATCCCTCCATCAGAGATCAAAGCTCTTTTTTGCATTCCATGTTTTAGGTGTCCCACCACTTTTCATCAGTTGCATTTTGTTAGGCAAGCCATAACCGTGATGGAGCGGTTTGTGTCACTCATTCCCCTCATGCTTGGCACTGCTGGTTCAGGTCTATTCATTAAAATAAATCTTCAAAGATCATTTTCAATCATGTTTTAAATTTTTAGGTCTTAGGTCTAGGGTTGAGTCAATTTTGTCTTGAAAAGTCTTAGGAGACTAGCGGGCTAGAGGGATGTCTTCGATAAATCATCACTTCAATAATTTTCATCATTGTACAGCTGAATTAGGACTTCTCTTCAAAACTCAGTTTTGAAGATAAGTCACCACCTCATTTTTGTAAAAATTGTCAAAATTTCCAGTTCTTCAATAGTTCAAGTGTAGCCTTGGTCTCCTTTGCCGAAGCATATCAGAGCTATCCCTGCAAAAAATTATCAAAGAAAATCATCATTTCAACCTATTTTAAGAAAGAAACCAAAAAGGTCAGAGCCTATTAATTTTGAAAAAGTGTCAACAACCAAACATAAGAAAAATGGGTTTTCATTAAGTAAAAATTAAAAGGGAGGCTATATCAAGTCATTTCTCCTCATTTGCAACCCATTCCACATTTTGAGAGCGAAGAGCATTGTTCAAAGGCGATTTTGCAAGTTTGTGAGCAGTTTGGGTCAGTTCTAAGGTGCGCGGCGCATCAGTGGACAATTTCCAGTGCAATTTTGAACGCGCGTAGCGCATCAGGAGCGCGCGGCGTGTTGGGTGAGGCGCGCGGCGCATAGGAGTTTATGCCTGAAATTTACCCAAAAACCACTCAAATCACCTCTCCTCACGCATCAAATCACAGGTAGGCTTGCATCACAGCTTGTTCTTGGTTTTTAGATGGTTTATGTAAAGAAATTATGCTATACTTGCCATGAAAAACCAATTGTATAAACCCTCTTGGTTCATCAATTTGCTATAAGGATTTAAGTGCCAAGTTTGCTGTAGGGTTTTCAAAAACCATTGTTGCCAAGGTTTTCCTATTCCCTTTGTTTCCCATCCCCTATTTTCACCAATATTTTTCCCAATAAATCCTCATAAAACCCTACACTATCTTCCCTCAAAATCCTAATCCCTCCCTTCTACTATAAACATGTAATCCCTACCTCATCCCAAAACCCTAAGATTTCAAAATTTCTATGCCCCTTCCCTTCCCTAATTTCCTTATTTTATTTCCATTGTTCCCATTTCCCTAATGCTTTCCTTTTCCTAACAATTCCCTTGTCATTTGTGTCCCCTTCGTCACAACATTTGAGAAAAAGAAAAGGTCTACAGTCATTTTTGTACACAATTGTATATCAGCATATATATATATATATATATATATATATATATATATATATATATAATATATATATATATATATATTATTTATTCCAGCTACCTTGTTGTTAAAGAACATGTCAGAGACCGAGTCAGTATATGAGCAAGAGTATGATAGTGACTCTACACTGGAGGTCAGTGTGCCTAATGTGCCACGAAGGTATCATAAAGGTGGCAAGAGTGGACAGCATGTTAGGGAGGAGCCTACTTCTTTGGCTCAATTGCAAGCTTGTCCACTTGCAATGGATTGTTTTCGGCGCCAATCATGCTACCAATATTGTGAGATCATCTCACAAACTCAGCATCATCGGGAACTGGTCCATCTATTTGTCCTTAACCTACAGGATGGTCATGTAAACCTTGCCGGAGTGGATTTCACTTTGTCACCCGACAATATTGCTCAGGCCACCGGGATACCAAATGTGGGGGAGGGATGGAGTAAACGCCAGATGCTAGACAGGTTTTACTATGAGCCATATATCACGACCAGATATATCAGACATTTGAGTGCAGCCTTTCCTTTCAGATACCTGAAAGATGAGTTTACACCATTGATGAAACTCATCATTCGGTATTTCAGCTGTGAGGGCAGATTCTCGCGTCTCTATGCTTACCATGTTCGTTTGTTGATGCATTTCACACGGGTACGTATGATGAACATTCTGTTTTTCATGTGTCGAAACATAGAGAGGATGGTGCCCTTAATACAGAGGAAGAGCCCAGCACATCAGCATAGGAGAATATATCACTATGCCTTGATCAAAATCATAGTGATGCATTAGTTGGCACAGCAGGGTATTGTTTGGGAGGATTTCATCTCCCATGATTTCTTTTCCACGCTACAGCCTCCTCCAGAGATAGTTCATGATGAGGGAGGGCCTTCACAGCAGTTTGACATTCCTGAGACCGAGCATGTTGATGCTCCAGTATATGTAACATATCATAAAGGCCACAGGGCCTTATTTGGAGCCGCACGACGAGTACTATCTCCACCTGGGGTGGAAGGGGTCTCGTTGACATCATCAGCAGAGCGAGTATTATCTCCACATCATGTGGAAGGGGTCTTGCCTCTGTCTTTAGCACAGGCACAGATTCAGGATAGGGGCAAGAGACCCATGGTTGATGAGGGTCCTTCAGGAGGTCAGGATATTGGTATCATTGATGTTGATGCTAGTTCACCCAACTCAGAGCTCAAGGAGATCATCCGAGAGAAAAGGGCCGAGAATGAGTCGCTACAAAAGAAATTGCAGATGGCTAAATGGGTGATCAATTACTTAGAGTAGCATAACAAACAATTGGAAGATGAGCATGAACTTTATGAGCTGCAAAAGATTCGGGAAGACCGGGAATTGGCTCGAAGAAGACCCGGGGATTTGACACATATTGATTGGGAATCAATGCTCATCCGGGTGAACACTCATTTGGAGAAGTTGTTGGGGAAAGAAAACAGGGACAAGAACATGCTTCGCCACATGAAGACTCACTATTGGGCTCGCATGCATGTTTACAAAGCGAGAATGAAGATCCTCAAGAGGCATTTGAGCAAGGCGCAAAAACAACGCAAAAGGCCTGATCCGCTTCGAGTTTTGGCCGAGGCTTATTTAGTTGAGCATGGTACATGATGGAGGGTCTTCCCTCCAAATTTGGGCAAATTTGGAGAAAATTGTGTCGTTTCAAAATTTTTGGCTTGCGAAACAGGTTTTTTGGCTCTACACGTCGCGCTCAGTGCGCGACCCATAAGATGGGGAGGTCCAAATCACAGGTGGCTTATATTTTTGGATTTGGCATGATGAAATACACATTATCAGCCATTTCCAAGGCATTTCATCAAGTTTTGGGTAACCAAAAGGCTCAAAAACATCATGAAAATCAGCTTTCTGCCACTTTTTGCACCAGCGGGAAGTACTTCTGGGAGAATCCACATTTGGAGGGTCAAATGGAGACAAAATTGGAAAATTACACTTGGGTTAGAAAGTAGACATCCAGGGCTTTCCAACAAGCCAAATTGAGCTCAATTTGGATGCCATAAATTGCCCCAAAAGCAGGTGGGAAGGCACGCGACGCACAATTTTTGTCCTCAGCTCAGCAAATCAAGCTAGTTTGACCAGTTTTGACTTGTGATGGGATTTTTTACCCTTCTTTATGTAATTATTGGAACTTTATGTTTTTATGACACTTATTTACCTATTCTAGATGATTCATTCATAAAATAGCAAAAATGTAATGAATGAATTGGTTTCCTAGCTTATAGAGGCAAGTTGTTTTGACTGCCTAGATTATAGTGCTTAGTTTAGAATTGGTTGAAACAGCTCCTAAGATGATGAGCTCGACCCCTAGAGGCAAGAAAATTAGTTGGCTTGCCTATATTGTGTATTTTCTTAGTCATTTTCAGGGTTGGACTCTTGGGAATAGCTTGACACTATATTGTACATATCTTATCTGCATTTTGGCAAAGGAAAGACTAGGGTTTTGCAGCACTATTTGGGATCCATGTGGTTTTCTGTGTTGATGTTGTGTTTCTCTTAGTACTTTTAAGTTGTGTATGTGTACCACTTTCCTTATTTAATCTTCTGTAATTAAACGAATGAAGTGTTAAGGTAGAATCCATAAACTTGCTATGCTCTGCCTTTAAATTTGTTTAATTTTCTATGTTTTCTTCAGTTTAAGGAGAATCCTTGAGATTTCCTTGCTCTCCTTAACTCCTCACCAGTCTGATCTATCCATATCACTTGCTTTAAGGCATCAAAACAATCGCCTATCTTGCCCCAAGTAGACCTCTGCAAAAGCTGTGCCTCATCCCTGCACACAAATTTGCCTTCCCCTTGAATTCAACAAAACCTTTAAAAATCAATTCTAAACTCTTTGTACTTCATACCTAGCCTAAAATTAGTCATAAATTCGGTCATCTCGAGCCTCTTTGATTATATTTTGCCGAGTTTGACCCGGAGAGAGCCCTCTCCTGTCCTCGTAGGGCTAGCTATGAGGCTGAGCGTGGTTTGATGTGGCCTTGAGTCTTACCTTATTTCAGCCTAAGGTAGATTTGAGCGCTAACATAGTGGCGATTCTACTCTGGAAAAATATCAATGATTTGCTTGCTGATGAGTTTGTTTCACAAGTCTTAGATGGAGTCTGAAGTCACGCCAGGTAGCTTTCGAATCGCTCTTGCTATGCATAAGCGGAAGTAGATAAATGTTGCTTCAGTCGATCTCCAGTTAGCTTGTGAAACCTTGATTTGCAAATCACCCCAGTACTTTTGTTTGTTCTAGACCTTTAGATGATTGAGTCTAGTAAACGATTGCCTGAATTACTTTAATTCTTTTAATCTTCTGATAAACACACTGGCTTCAAAAAGACATACAAGAGCTAATCCAGATCCGAATCCACCTCCTATTTACGAAAATCCAAATTTGATCGAAAAATCCTCCATCAAGAAAGCTCGGCGACTCCCTTGGTTAAATCTCATTCATGTCCTGCACTTTTTGAATACCTTGAAGAACTTCCTTTCGATGAAAAGTTTGAATTTTCATTATTTAAAACCAAGTCTGAAAATGCTCTTGATTCTATTGTTCCAAATCCTGACTTTGCTGCAACTCTTGAATTTGAGAGGCACAATAAATTAATTGACAATTTTATCTTGAGGCACCTTCAAACCAACATCCAAGCTGCCAATCTTGCTGATTTCTTAGAAGCTGTATCTGCAAACATCGGATCCACCGTCACGACATCTACCTCTAGAATTCCTACTAAACCACATTTCATTCCCACGATTCCGGTACAACCTATAATTACTTATTCAAAATCTGCAGCCAATTCCCCTCCTTCATCCCACATCGCTTCTCCTTCGCATACACCTCCACATACTCCTCATTCAGCAACGACACCCACTCCGCCAACAACACCTAGAGTAAATCCACCAAAAGCAATGGCTACTCGTTTTGCACCTCTTGCTTTACCTAAGCAATTGCATGATATGCCCGCGGACTATCAGAGTAAGATTCCTTTATTTGATGGCACGCCTCAAAGTGTGTCCGCTCAGCAACACATAGACAAAATGGCAACTTTTTATGATTTATATGATATTGATGAAGAGGATATAACTATGCAATTGTTTGTGCAAACATTCAAAGGAGAAGTAAGAAAATGGTTCAGAGGCTTGGGAGCTAGAAGTATACCTACGTTGGCTGAACTTCAGAAGCAGTTTCTAGATCGTTGGGAACTCAGAAAGGATCCGCTTCAGATCAATGCCGAGTACAATAATATCAAATGCAATCATGGTGAGTCTGTCCAAGACTACATTATCAGATTTAATACAGTTTATAATGCTATTCCAGATGATTTAAGACCATCTAGAAAATCAGCTCTTCTCAAATTCCCGGATGGCTTTGATCCGGAGATGGCTTATTCATTACGGGATAGAGATCCGCCTACTTTAGAAGATATGCAAAAGATTGCTGTTAATGTTGAGGAAAATCTGAACAACAAGAGAGCTCGGTTGAAGGCAGAGAAAAGAGTGACTATAAAGGAAGAATCTACATCAGAACCACCTTGGCTTCGTGAGATGTTCAAAAGACTGAACCTTGACAAATCAGAACCGCAAATTCATAATCCAAATTACCGTGGCCAGCAACAACCTCAGTACAAAATTAAGCAACGTGAACCAAGAGTACAAGAGCCGGTAGCTCAGCAACCAATCAAGACTCCTCTTTTGCAGAATTTTGTGAGTCAAGATTCAGATGAAGATGCTGATGTAGTAGGGGACCAAAACCACTTCTTTACTCCTGATGATCTTCCCATTTACATCGCTGAAGAAGAAGAGTATGGAGAAAGTTCAGGCACCCAACAAGATGAAGATTTTATCTTAGCTAATGATGCAGATTTAGATGATTACCAAAGAGGATATTTGAACACTTTGTCCACTCAACAGAAGCAGTATTCATTGAGAAACCGAGATGTGCCCATCAATCCAATTCAGAAAATAAAAGAAGCTACAGCACCAAAGACGGATTCACCGATACCTCCAAAGAAAGGAAAGGAGACAATTGATCCCACAACTAGCAAGATATCAATAGCAGAAAGGACAAATCAGGCAAGTATAATCAAAGATAGGAAAGAATTTCCGGTCAAAAAAGTCGAAAAAGTTTTAGAATTTAGTTTGGAAAATGAAATTTCCAAATTAAAAATACCTATTCCTTTGACTGAAATCATGAAAAACAGCAGCTACCGAGGTCAAGTCTCTAAAATTCCGAATTTTGATCCCATGTTGGACACGGTGAATGTTGAAGATGATCAGCCAGAATTGATTTTTGGACCAGCATTGGATGGTTAGTCCCCTGATAGTGATGTTCCTCCCTTTTATATCAATTTGAGATTGCATGAATATGTTTTGCATAATGCCATGTTCGATTCGGGTGCTTCGCACAATTTGATGCCAAAGGCGATCATGGAGAAGCTGGGGTTAGACATAACAAGGAAATATCATGATTTATATTCATTTCATTCCAGCCGTGTGAGATGTATCGAGCTCATCAAAGATTTCATTGTTAGCTTAGACCAAATCCCAGCGAAGAATGTCTTGATGGATGTGGTTGTGGCGGACATTCCTCCACGTTTTGGTATGCTACTTTCGAGATCTTGGGGAGCTAAGTTGAAGGGTACTCTACAATTAGACTTTTCTTATGCCACAATTCCAGTCTTCGGACAAATGAGAAAGCTATATCGAGAGCAAAAGATGAAATACATGATAACTAGCAAAGAGAAGCCAATCAATCGTCCTGTAAATTATGTACATACATATTTGGAGTCATTTGTTTTATTTGCTTATAGTTTTAATGATCTAGATAGTCAGTTAGTTCAGACGGAAGATATACCAGAGATCACTGAAAATTTCAAAGAAGTTCTACAAAAGGAAAGAGGAGAAAAGCAAGCTACCATGGAGCAAACAGCTGAAGATAAGGGGCAGCAAACAAAAAAATCAGAGGCAGTACAATTTCAGCACTTGGAGGAGGATGAAGATGGTCTTTGGACCATGGATTTTGATTGCGCAGTAGGTAGTGATGGTGCTGGTATTGGTGTGTGGATTCGAAGTCCTTTTTCCGCTCAAGACAAAGTTCCAAGCAAGGTGAGAGTGTGTTCCTATAAACTAGCATTTGATTGTTCAAATAATGAGGTGGAATATGAGGCTCTCATTGCTGGCCTAAAGATTCTTAGAAAACTGAAAGCGAAGAAGATTGCAGTCTATGGTGATTTTGAGTTGGTAATAAAGCAAGTTAAAGGTGAGTTGCAGGCCAAGCATCCTCATATGAGAGCATATCGAAATGCAGTCTTAGATATTTTGAAGTTGTTTTCTGATCATACCTTGACATGTGTGCCTCGCATACAAAATGGTGTTGTTGATGGACTTGCTAAGGCAGCAAGCAATTTAAAAATTCCAATGAATTCTAGCAACAAATTTGAGATTCATGTGAAGCATCGTCCCACCGTTCCGGACAATCAGCGATGTTGGCAAGTTTTTCAAGATGATGAAGAGATCAATGAGTTTCTGCAAAATAAGGGTAAGTTCAAGGATTCCTTAATAGATACTGAAAATGATGATGGTATTGACAATATACAAGTAAATCAAATGGACGTGCTGCAACTTAAGGAGAACATTATTCCTAAGGGATTGATTCCTTTAGAGCCGCTGTTTGACCAAGATGATGTGGCCCGCAAACCGACATTGAGACCGACTGAAAAGGGTGTTGAAGAGGTAAACATTGGGACAGCTGAGAATCCCAAGATGGTAAAGCTATCAAGGTCATTGTCACCAACGGTAAAAGCTGAATACGTGAAATTGTTGTCTTTATTTTCTGATGTTTTTGCATGGGATTACTCGGATCTAAAAACATATGACACAAATATCATTCAGCATACTATTCCTATTAAGCCAAATCAGAAGCCTTTTCGTCAAAAGTTGAGGAGAATCAATCCTAAGCTGCTGCCATCAATTGAGAAAGAGGTAAACAGATTGTATAAGTCAGGAATCATTGCGCCTATCCGATTTTCAGATTGGATATCAAACTTGGTGCCCGTAAGGAAGAAGACAGGTGAGATCCGTTTATGCATTGACTTCAAAAATTTGAATAAGGTGTCCTTAAAAGACAATTATGCGCTACCGAAAATGGATCATATATTACAGCGAGTAGTTGGAGCATCAAGGATGTCACTAATCGATGGTTATTCAGGATACAATCAGATTTTAGTGCATGAAGATGACCGTGACAAGACAACGTTCACCACTCCATGGGGAACATTTCATTATGCAAAGATGCCTTTTGGTTTGAAAAATGCAGGAGCCACATTTCAGCGTGCAATGGACGTGGCTTTCGCCAATGAGAAAGATGTATTTTTAGTTGTTTATCTTGATGACTTAACCATGTTTTCAAATTCTGATGAGGAACATTTGTATCATTTGAAAATTGTTTTCCAAAAGTGCAGAAAATATGGCATCTCGCTAAATCCCAAAAAGAGTCTTTTTGCCATGGATGAGGGCAAACTTCTTGGCCACATCATATCTAAAGATGGCATCCGTATTGATCCCACACGTGTTGAAGCCATTCAGCAAATTGAACAACCCCGGAACAAGAAAGAAATTCAGTCCTTCAATGGTAAACTGAATTTTCTGCGTGGCTTCATTCCAAATCTAGCAGAGCATCTTAGAGAAATCACAAGCATGCTCAAGAAGGACAGTTAGGTAAAGTGGACCGAAGAGGTGGTGAAATCATTTAATTTAGTGAAGTTAGCTCTTTCTTCAGCTCCTATTTTGATAAGCCCCGACTACACTAAGGATTTTATTTTGTTCTCATTTGCTTCTGAGCACACTTTGGCAGCTGTATTAATGCAGAAGAGGGAAGGTGTTGAAAAGCCCATTGGTTTTTTCAGTCGCATTATAAGAGATGGAGCATTGAAATATAACATCATTGAGAAGCAAGCACTTGCGCTTGTAAAGGCCTTGAAAGATTTCCGTGTGTATATATTGCATTCCCATATTCTAGCTTATGTTCCTAACGCAGCAGTTAAAGATATTTTAGTACAGGCAGATCTAGAAGACAGACGGGGTAAGTGGATTGCTGTGTTGTTAGAGTATGATGTAGAGATTAAACCCACCAAGCTGATCAAAGGTCAAGGACTCACCAAGCTAATGGCTGAAACAAATTTGCAAGTTCTAGACATAAATTTGATTGCTACCATGTCTGATGAAGATGACGAGAATTCATCCGTTCAGGTATTTGAAATGTTTCTTTCCTCTCCTTGGTACGCTGACATTTTATATGTACTTCATCATTTGCCTTCACCTCCTGGAATGCCGAAAAACAAAAGTAGAACATTGAAATTGAAGGCTGCAAAATTCTGCATATTAGATTCAACATTGTTTTGGAAAGATCTTGGTGGAATGTTATTGAATTGTTTGGTCGAGGATGAAGCCAAAAGAGTCGTGGAAGATTTTCATAGAGGGGACTGTGGGGGTCATCTGTTTTGGAAAGCCACAGCAAACAAGATTCTAAGAGCAGGCTATTATTGGCCTTCATTATTTTCAGATGTATATAAGACTGTTAAAAATTGTCATGAATGCCAAATTTTTGAAGGCAAACAGAAACTCCATCCTTTGCCTCTCAAACCAATTGAAGTCAGTGCACCTTTTCAGCAATGGGGATTGGATTTCATCGGTGAAATTCATCCGGCATCATTAGGACAAAATCGATGGATATTGACAGCTACAGACTACTTTACAAAATGGATTGAAGCAATTCCTACTCGACAAGCTGCGGATGCGGTAATTATTTCTTTTCTTGAAACCAATATTTTGTCATGTTTTGGATGTCCAAATAAGTTAATCACGGATAATGCAGCAGCGTTTAAGTCAAAAAGGATGATTGAGTTTTGCTATAAGTACAATATTAGCTTGGGACATTCAACCGCATACCACCCTCAAGGAAATGGATTGGCGGAGTCATCTAATAAATCTTTGGTCAATATCATTAAGAAGTTGTTGGAAATTAGTAAGAAGGGCTGGCACAAGAAGTTGATGAATGCACTATGGGCTGATAGGGTGAGTCAGAAAAAGTCTATTGGCATGTCTCCTTTCGAGTTGGTGTACGGAACGACACGGTTTTTCCTACTTCGCTTGTTGTCCCGGTAGTCAAATTGCTTCAAGAAGTGGGTAGTGAGGAAGATCCTATGAAGAGAAGGATTAATCAGATGATTCATTTGCAGCAAAGAAGGGAGGAGGTATTTCAAAACACTTGCAAGTTGCAGGAGCGCATCAAAAAGATTTATGATCGGAAAGCAAAGGCGGACACATTTCAGCTAGATGAGGTAGTTTTGAGGTGGGATGCTCGTCATGAAGACAAGGGAAAGCATGGAAAATTTGAAAATTTATGGAAGGGACCTTATAAGATTGCAGCATATCGCGGCCAAAATGCTTTCCTTCTCAAAGAGATGAATGGAGATGAATATCCTGGAGGGCCGATCAATGGTCGGCTGTTAAAGAGATATTACTTTTGAGTATTTTGTGCTCATTTCATTATCATTGTACATATCATTTTACTTTTGTTCTATTGCACATGTACACTAACTTATCATCTTCAGTTTGGGGCCCGAGGAGAAGCCTATAATTCTGAAAATGAAAGTTAGTTAGTCTAAGTTTGTCAAGTTAGTTGTCTAAATCTTTAGCTTCAAGTCTAGTTTGGTCAAAGCAGTTTTTGTTTTTCAGTCAAATTCTCAAGATTTTGTGTCGGAATAATGACTCCATCGCCCAATGGATGAAGGCACTGTCTAGCTCTTACAGAGATCTGTAGTTCTTGGCATCTCCAAGGAGCTACCATCCCTATTGGAGCCAATGTTAGAGTCGGTCTCGTTATCCCTCCATCAGAGATCAAAGCTCTTTTTTGCATTTCATGTTTTAGGTGTCCCACCACTTTTCATCAGTTGCATTTCGTTAGGCATGCCATAACTCTGATGGAGTGGTTTGTGTCACTCATTCCCCTCATGCATATCACTGCTGGTTCAGGTTAAGTCATAAATCTTCACAAGTCATTTACAGTCATGTTTTAAATTTTTAGGTCTAGGTCTAGGGTTTGAGTCAATTTATTCTTGAAAAGTCTTAGAAGACCAGAGGTGTCTTTGATAGATCATCACTTCAATAATTTTCACCATTGTACAGCTGAATAAGGACTTCTCTTCAAAACTCTGTTTTGAAGACAAGTCGCCACCTCATTTTTCTAAAAATTGTCAAAATTTTTAGTTCTTCAATTGTTCAAGTGCAGCCCTGGTCTCCTTTGCTGAAGCATATCAGAGCTATCCCTGCAAAAACTTATCAGAGAAAATCATCATTTCAACCTATTTTATGAAAGAAACCAAAAAGGTCAAAGCCTATTAATTTTGAAAAAGTGTCAACAACCAAACATAAGAAAAATGGGTTTTCATTAAGCAAAAATTAAAAGGGAGGCTATATCAAGTCATTTCTCCTCATTTGCAACCCATTCCACATTTTGAGAGCCAAGAGCATCATTTAAAGGCGGTTTTGCAAGTTTGTGAGCAGTTTGGGTCAGATCCAGGTCGCGCGGTGCATCAGGATAGGCGCGCAGCGCACCAGAGGTGCGCGGCGCATCAGGCAACTTTTTACAGTGCAAATTAACACGTGCACAGCGCATCCAGAGCGCACGGCGCATTGGGTAAAGTGCACAGCGCATCCAGAGCGCGCGGCGCGTTGCGTAAAGCGCGCAGCGCATCCAGAGCGCGTGGCGCGTTGGGTAAAGCGCGCGGCGCATAGGAGTTTATGTTTGAAATTCGCCCAGAAATCACTCAAATCACCTCTCCTCATGCATAAATTCTTAGGTAGGCCTGCACTGATGGCTTGATTTTGGTTTTTGATGGTTTATATAAAGAAGTTAGGATATATTTGTCATGAAAACCAAGTGTACAAAACCCTCCATGTTCATCAATTTGCTGTAAGGATTCAAGTGCCAAGTTTGCTGTAGGGTTTTCAAAAATCACTGTTGCCAAGGTTTCTTATTTCCCTTGTTTCCCATTTCCTATATTCCCCAAATATTTTCCCCAATAAATCTTCACGAACACTACACCTTCCTCTCTCAAAATCCTAACCCCTCCCCTATAGCCATATAATCCCTACCTTATTTCAAAACCCTAAAACATTTCTATGCCCCTTTCCCTTCCCTAATTTCCTTATTTTATTTCCATTGTTCCCATCTCCCTAATGCTTCCCTTTTCCTAACAATTCCCTTGTCATTTATGTCCCCTTGGTCACATCATTTTGATAAAAAGACAAAAAGTCAACAGTCAAATTTTGGCACACAGTTTTATATAAGCATATATATATATATATTTCAGCTACCTTGTTGTTAAAGAACATGTCAGAGACCGAGTCAGTATATGAGCAGGATTATGATAGTGACTCTACACCGGAGGTCAATGTGCCTAATGTGCCTCGAAGATATCACAAAGGTGGCAAAAGTGGACAGCATGTTAGGGATGAGCCTACTTCTTTGGCTCAATTGCAAGCTTGCCCACTTGTAATGGATTGTTTTCGGCGCCAAGCATGTTACCAATATTGTGAGATGATCTCACAAACTCAGCATCATCGGGAACTGGTCCGTCTATTTCTCCTTAACTTACAGGATGGTCATGTAAACCTTGCCGGAGTGGATTTCACTTTGTCACCTGACACTATTGCTCAGGCCACCAGGATACCAAATGTGGGGGAGGAATGGAGTAAACACCAGATGCTGGACAGGTATTACTATGAGCCATATGTCAAGCCCACATATATTAGACACTTGAGTGCAGCCTTTCCTTTCAGATACCTGAAAGATGAGTTTGCACCATTTATGAAACTCATCATTCGGTATTTCAGCTGTGAGGGCAGATTCTCATGTCTCTACACGTACCATGTTCGTTTGTTGATGCATTTCAAACGGGTACGTATGATGAGAATTCTGTTTTTCATGTGCCGAAACATAGAGAGAATGGTACCTTTAGTACAAAGGAAGACCCCGACACATCAACACAGGAGCATATATCTTTATGCATTGATCAAAATCATAGTGATGCATCAGTTGGCACAGTAGGGTATTGCTTGGGAGGATTTCATCTCCCGTGATTTCTTTTCCGCGCTACAACCTCCTCCAGAGATAGTTCATGATGAGGGAGGGCCTTCACAACAGTTTGACATTCCTGAGACCGAGCATGTTGATGCTCCAGTATATGTGACATATCAGAAAGGCCCCAGGGCCTTATTTGCAGCCGCACGACGAGTACTATCTCCACCCGCGGTGGAAGGGGTCTCTTTGACATCATCTGTAGAGCGAGTATTATCTCCACACCATGTGGAAGGGGTCTCGCCTCCGTCTTCAGCATAGGTACAGATTCAGGATACGGGCAAGAGACCCATGGTTGATGAGGGTCCTTCAGGAGATTAGGATATCGGTATCATTGATGTTGATACTAGTTCGCCCAACTCAGAGCTCAAGGAGATCATCCGAGAGCAAAGGGCTGAGAATGAGTCACTACAAAAGAAATTGTAGATGGCTAAATGGGTGATCAACTACTTAGTGCAGCGCAAAAAATAGCTAGAAGATGAGCATGAACTTTATGAGCTGCGAAAGATTCGGGAAGACCAGGAATTGGCTCGTAGGAGACCCAGTGATTTGACACCTATTGATCGGGAATCAATGCTCATCTGAGTGAACACTCATTTGGAGAAGTTGTTGGCGAAGGCAAACAGGGACAAGGACATGCTTTGCCACATGAAGACTCACTATTGGACTCGCATGCATGTTTGCAAAGCGAGAATGAAGATCCTCAAGAGGCATTTGAGCAAAGCACAAAAACAACGCAAAAGGCCTGATCCGCTTCGAGTTTTGGCCGAGGCTTCATTAGTTGAGCAGGATACATGATGGAGGGTTCTCACTCCAATTTTGGGCAAATTTGGATAAAATTTTGTTGTTTCAAAATATTTGGCTTGCGAAACAGGTTTTTTGGCTCTATGCGCCGCGCTCAGCGCGTGAACCATAAGATGGGGAGGTCCAAATCATAGGTGGCTTACATTTTTTGATTTGTCATGATGAAATACACATGCTCAGCAATTGCCAAGGCATTTCATCAAGTTTTGGGTGATCAAAAGCTCAAAAAACATCCTGAAATTCACCTTTCTGCCACTTTTTGCATCAGCAAGAAGTACGTCTGGGAGAATCCACTTTTGGAGGGTCAAATGGAGACCAAATTGGAAAATTCCACTTGGGTTGGAAATTAGACATCCAGGGATTTCCAACCAGCCAATCTGAGCTCAATTTGGATGCCATTAAGTGCCCCAAAAGCAGCTAGAAAGGCCCGCAGCGCACAGGGCTCAGGCGCGCGGCGCACAGGGCTCAGGCGTGCGGCGCACAGGGTTTTTTGGCACAGTTTTCCTCCTCGGGTCAGCAAATCAAGCCAGTTTGACCAGTTTTGACTTGTGATGGGATTTTTCACCTTTCCTGATGTAATTATTGGAACTTTATGTTGTTATGACACTTATTTACTTATTCTAGATGATTCATTCATAAAATAGCAAAAATGTAATGAATGAATTGGTTTCCTAGCTTATAGAGGCAAGTTGTTTTGACTGCCTAGATTTTAGTGCTTAGTTTAGAATTGGTTGAAACAGCTCCTAGGATGATGAGCTCGACCCCTAGAGGCAAGGGAATGTGTTGGCTTGCCTATATTATGTATTTTCTTAGTCATTTTCAGGGTTGGACTCTTGGGAATAGCTTGAAACTATATTGTACATATCTTACCTGCATTTTGGCAAAGGAAAGACCACGGTTTTGCAGCACTATTTGGGATCCATGTGGCTTTATGTGTTGATGGTGTGTTTCTCTTAGTACTTGTAAGTTGTGTATGTGTACCACTTTCCTTATTTAATCTTCTATAATTAAACAAATGAAGTGTTAAGGTAGAATCCATAAACTTGCTATGCTCTGCCTTTAAATTTGTTTAATTTTCTATGTTTTCTTCAGTTTAAGGAGAATCCTTGAGATTTCCTTGCTCTCCTTAGCTCCTCACCAGTCTGATCTATCCATCTCACTTGCCTTAAGGCATCAAAACAATTGCCTATCTTGCCCCAAGTAGACCTCTGCAAAAGCTGTGCCTCATCCCTGCACACAAATTTTCCTTCCCCTTGAATTCAAAAAAACCTTTAAAAATCAATTCTAAACTCTTTGTACTTCATACCTAGCCTAAAATTAGTCATCAATTCAGTCATCTCGAGCCTCTTTGATTATCTTTTGCCGAGTTTGACCCGGAGAGAGCCCTCTCCTGTCCTCGTAGGGCTAGCTACGAGGCTGAGCGTGGTTTGATGTGGCCTTGAGTCTTACTTATTTCAGCCTAAGGTAGATTTGAGCGCTAGCAGTTGGCACCCTATCTGATCTATTATCAAGAAGAGAAGCACCTATCAAATATGAAGACCCAGGGAATCCTATAGTGACATTGCAAATCAATGGACAAACCTTTTCAAATGCCCTGGTTAATTTAGAGGCTGCAATTAATATTTTAACAACCACCACTTGTCAAAAAATGGGCATCACATCAGTGGAACCAACCTCCACCTTATTGGAATTTGTTGACCGATCAGTGATTAGACCAGAAGGTACAATTTACGTGTAATGGTATTCGTAGTTTCCTGGGAATATCCTACCAAATTTCTAATAATCAACCCCAACAACCAACTCGATGGACACCCTTTAATCTTAGGCAGACCTTGGCTTGCGACTGTTGATGCTTACATTGGCTGCCGACAAGGCAGTATGACTATAACTAGAGGGATTAATATCAAGAATCTAGCTCTATACCCTCCAGCCCAGCCAAGTGTAACAATAATAAAAACTAACAAGTAGCCTATATCATACTTCATAGAAAACATTAGGTCCCCATTAACTATAAAAGATGCCCTCGATTTTAAAGATCAAACAGAGGATGATGTTATTAGCAACTTCATTAACCAATCTGAATCTAGATCCCATCTACAATGTCACATGATAGAGGCAGCATTTGACAATGAACTTGAAGAAGATCCACTCAAAGACACTCATGACCAATCAATACCCACTTCCTCTATTTCAAATAGCAAAACTATTGAGATTGAGCCACGAAAAACCTTGAACATTAACAAAAACCTGACTCTTGAACAAGAAGAAAAGCTGCTCCAACTACTGAGAAAATATAAGGAAGCTTTTGCATAGAATTATCCAGACATGAAGGGAATCAATCCCCAACTATGTATGCACCACATTTATACAGAAAAAGATGTTAGAGCCATTCGCCAACCCCAACGAAGACTCAACCCTCACTTGAAAGATATTGTGAAAATTGAATTACAAAAACTTTTGGATGTTGACTTTATTTATCCAATCTCCGATAGCAAGTGGGTCTCTCCACTAGTAGTGGTGCCAAAGAAGAATGGAAAGTGGAGGATTTGTGTAGATTACAGAGAATTAAACAAAGCAACATAGCAAGACCACTTTCCCCTTCCATCCATTGATTAGGTATTAGACACATTAGCAGGAAAGAAATTCTTTTCTTTCTTGGATGGCTTCAGCAGATACAATCAAATTCAGATTGCCCCTGAAGACTAGGACAAAACTACTTTTACCTATCCTTGGGGAACATTTGCCTATAGAGTCCTACCCTTTGGCCTATGCAATGCCCCTGCCACATTTTAGAGGGCTATCCTCAGTATCTTTTAAGATTTAATAAATGAAGGGATTAAAGTATACATGGATGATTTCACACTATATGGAGATGATTTCGAGCTAGCACTAGACACATTGGAAAAAGTGTTGCAATGATGTATTGCCACTAGGCTCTACTTGAGCGATGAGAAATTCTATATGATGATGACCGAAGGACTCATCTTAGGTCATTATATCTCAGCGGCTGGAATACAAGTAGATCCGGCAAAAATTCAAATAATTTTGTTAATACCTACTCCTACCACACAGACAGAGCTACGCAGTTTTCTAGGATTTTCTGGTTATTATAAGATGTTCATAGAGCATTTTTCTCAAATAGCTGCACCTATATACACACTGACAAGGAATGTTGATTTTGTTTGGACAAATAAATGCAACCATGCTTTTGAGGATCTCAAAAAGCTTGTGTCAACAGCCACAGTGCTCATAGGCCCAAATTGGGACCTGCCATTTCAAATTTCATTGGATGCTTCAAACACAGCTATTGGAGCAGTCCTTGGGTAGGAAGAAGACAAAAAAACATATGCAATTTATTATATTAGCAAGAATATGTCTCCTGTTGAGCTAAGATATACCGTTACTAAAAAAGATTTTTTAGCTGTAATACATGCCGTAAATAAATGTAGGCATTATATCACTAGTTATCCTGTTTTTTTATATACAGATCACTCTTCCATAAAATATTTAGAAAATAAACCTATTACAAATGGTAGGGTAACAAGATGGTTGATTTACTGCAGGAATTTGACATCACAATAAAAGATTGATTGGGAAAAGAGAATCATGTAGCTGACTTTCTCTCATGAATGCCGAAGCCAGTGGACACAGTAGCAGTTGAAGATCAATTCCCAGATGAGCATTTATTTTCTGCTACTGTGAAGACACCCCGGTATGTTGATGTTGAAAATTATTTAGCAGTAGGCAAATTACCAAAGCATCTAACCGCCAATGAACGAAAACATATTGTACAATGTAGTACCCAATTTTCTTGGATTGGGGGCTACCTATTTCATACAGGGGCAGATATGCACATCAGAAGTTGTGTTCGTGAAGATAAAATATTTGACATTCTGAAAGCCTATCATGATGAACCGTGTGGCGGACATTTGCAGATCAAAGGACTGGTCACAAGGTTTTGCAAACATGTTATTACTGGCCCACAATTTTCAAAGACGCTAAGAAGTTTGTGCAAGCTTGTGACAGTTGCCAAAGAGTAGGATGCCTTGGATAGTCTGAAGAAATACCTTTAAACCCACAATTAGTAATCGAACCATTTGAGCATTGGGCACTCGATTTTGTTGGTCTGATCAACCCATCATCAAATCAGAAAACATATATTTTAGTAGCAACAGAGTATGTTACCAAATGGGTTGAAGCAGACGCACTTCTAAGTGCTATAGAGGACTCTGTGATTCATTTCCTGTTCCAAATATTTGTACGATATGCCCTCCCAAGGGACATAATCACGGACGGAGGACCATAGTTTGTAGGTAATAAAATTGCTGCAACATTAAAAAATTATCACATTCAGCACAAAATTACCACTCCGTATCACCCACAAGCAAATGGCCAAGTAGAGAGCATGAATAAAGTGATAGAGGAAATATTGACAAAAACCATTGCATCACATAGGCATGATTGGGCTTCAAGATTGCTGAAGGCCTTGTGGGCATACCGAACAACGTGGAGAAACACTGCTAGTTATTCACCATATCAGCTAGTATTTGAAAAAGAGCCCATCTTTCCAATAGAGTTCGAAATACAAACATTAAGAACAACACAAGAGATCGGTTTGGCTTTAAATGAGGCCCAGACTAGTAGATTACAACAAATTAACGAGTTAGATGAAATTAGGCTCTCGACTCTTCAATACACTGCATTAATCCAATAACATAGAGCAAAATGGCACGACGCCCTGATCAAAAAAGAAAATCTTCCATGAAGGAGATTGGGCACTCCTATATAACTCCAGGTTTCAGGATTTTCCGGGGAAACTTCAAACTCGCTGGCTTTGATTGTATGAAATCCAGAAAGTGCATGACAATGGCACCATTACTTTGACTACTATTAATGGATTTGGACATACCTTTAAAGCAAATGGCCACCAAGTGTGACTGTACCATAAACCGCTTACTTCGGAATCCTTTTACCATCAGCTCTAGGAAGATTTTGATATGCAGATTCTTGCTGAGGAAAATAATCCTTCCTTGGCATTGGTTCACTAAATAATTTCATTGTTTTTAAACTTTGTACATAAGTTTTTCTTTTCTGCTTGTATAAACTACTTCTTGTACATTTTTTTCATTTCTGCATTTATTTTCGTTTTTGCTGTTCCTTTCCGAAGAAACAACATTTTCGTCTTTTGCTGTTCCTTTTCGAAGAAACAACACCTTTTGAATTTTTCTATTCCTTTTCAAAGGAATAGCATTTCTACCTTTTTGTTGTTCCTTTTCGAAGGAACAACACTTTTGCATTTTGTTTTTCTTTTCCGAAGGAATAACATTTCCGCCGTTTTGCTATTCCTTTCCGAAGAAACAACACTTTTGCATTTTGCTATTCCTTTCCAAAGGAACAACATTTCCACCTTTTGGTTGTTCCTTTTTGAAGGAACAACACTTTCGTATTTTTTTGTTCCTTTCCGAAGGAACAACACTTTTGCATTTTGCTGTTCCTTTTCGAAGGAACAATATTTCTGCATTTTTACTGTTCCTTTCAAAAGGAACAAAACTTTTGTTTTCTGTTGTTCCTTTCAGAAGGAACAACACTTTCGTTTTTTGTTGTTCCTTTCCGAAGGAACAACACTTTCGCATTATTCTGTTCATTTCCGAAGGAACAACACTTTCATTTTTTTTATTGTTCCTTTTCGAAGGAACAACACTTTCACATTTTGTTGTTCCTTTCCAAAGGAACAACATTTTCACATTCTTTCCTGTTCCTTTCCGAAGGAACAACACTTTCGAATTTTTGCTGTTCCTTTTCAAAGGAACAACACTTTCGCTTTTTGTTGTTCCTTTATGAAGGAACAACGTTTCCACATTTTTGTTGTTCCTTTCCGAAGGAACCAAACTTTTGTTTTTTGCTGTTCCTTTCCGAAGAAGCAACACTTTTGTTTTTTGTTGTTCCTTTCCGAAGAAGCAACACTTTTGTTTTTTGTTGTTCCTTTCTGAAGGAACAATATTTCCACATTTTTGTTGTTCCTTTCCGAAGGAACAACACTTTCGTTTTCTGCTGTCCCTTTCTAAAGGAATATCATTTCCACATTTTTGTTGTTCCTTTCCGAAAGAACAACACTTCTGCTAGGTTTTTTTTCTGTTCCTCTCCGAAGGAATAGCACTTTCGCCAGATTGTTTTGTCATTCCTTCTAAAGGAACAAACCTCCTTTGAATTTTTTTTCTTTCTGCCGTTCTTTCCGAAGGAAGAGTAGTTTCGATTTCGGATGATCTTAAGCTGTTCCGCCAAAGGAGCGGTATTTTATTTTGCGATTGCTTTATTTGTTGTTTCGTTCAAGGAACAACTGTTGTTCCTCTTAAAGAATAACTATTTCGAATGTATTTTTTCTTTTTCTTGTTGTTCCTCATAAAGGAACCCCGATTTTTGCATGCATATATTCTTTTGTAGTCCCTCTTAGGGACCAACAACTGTTCCTTTTAAGGAACAAAACTTTTTGAGTGCATTTTTTTCGTGTATGTGTGTTTTATCATTTAGAGGATTTTTGTGAATAATGGTTTATTTAAGACACAACTATACATTTGTGCAAGAACACAAAAACTACAGGATACTGAAATCAACAAATCAAAGAAAAATCGTTATCTTTAGAGAAATTGCTTTGAATCGATAAGAAAAAAGAGGAAAGGATACAACTATTTATATCACTTTGTTGTCTTTATTTTCACTAAAACCAATTTGATTGATTATTTTTATCATGTTGGTTCTTTCTTAATATCCATAATTCTCTTTGAACATTATTATTGAATAAGAATAAGGGCATATTTTCTTCTATTGAGATGTTTAGACTTCTTCCAGCATCCCCACTCTTAAGGAGTGTTGAGCCACCCTCTGTATATAAATAGGAAAGTGCTATATAAAAGAGAAAAAAAAGAATATATATATATATATACTAACATTAATTGTCAGATGAAGGATAGGGGGTCTCATCAAGAGCCAACATACCATGATCATAAGGAAGTAAGTGAAGTGGAATTCCCACTATGGCCACCACACTAGCGATATGATCTAAGAGGAATATTAGAAAAATAAAAAAGCCCTTGGAACAAGAGGTCTCATCATGAGCCTGCCTGCCCACCTTCCACTCCTTCCTGATGAATGGCATTGTGATTCATCTAGTTACCAAGGCAGCAGAATGACCTCCATTCTGACATCGCACAACACTTTCCTAGGCATACACAGAGGATTATGGTTCCAAGGGTGAAATAAGCAACTCTGTCAAGGTTATGGACACCTGTGAGCAACAGAGCTCTGCTAATGGTATTGAACTCATACTTTTTATACACCAATAGTCATTATAAACTCTTTTTCTTATATCTTTATATTGATTTCAAACGAGATTATGTTATATAACCCTTTCGAACCTTTTATACATGAAAAATCAATTGTAAATCAGTCATAATGGTTAAAGTGGATAATGACCACATAAGAACTTTTACTTATGTCAGCTGTCCTATCCTCTATTTTTCACATCATTTCATTGTGTTTCATATCTATTTGTGATTCCCATCATAAGCCTCAATTTCAGTAATCTGCTGATTTTTGTAATCATGTCATGGATATATACGCAGTTCCTTTATTTTACTGTACAACTATAGTCTAGTATGTTGCTCCTTTATTTGTCGGCCGAGGACAACCTATCACATTTTGGGGGGCGTGGGTGACCTCCATAATATGTTGGCATACGTGTCGATTCCTTATTTGGACGTATTGTGACTCCATCAAAACTCGGGAATAGCAAGTTTAATGGTATTAATATTTCCCAATATGAATAGCTTGTTGTTCCATCACCATTTCTGTGTTTTTTCTCTGTAAAAATGAACAGTGTGCTAAAGCTTGAACAACTTGTTGTTTCATCGCCATTTCTATGATTTTGCTCTGTAAAAAAAATTAACAGTGTGCTAAAGCTTGAACAACTTGTTGTTCCATCGCCATTTCTGTAATTTTGCTTTGAAAAAAAAAGTAACAGTGTGTTAAGCTTGAACAAATATGGGAGGCAGATCGATATGAAGTGAGCTGCAGGTGTTAATGATCTTTGACGCTGCACGTGAAATTTTAATAAGATCAGGATGGATTGCCTACCTTAACTGACTACAACAGTCTAGTGAGACGGTGGCCATTGAATTTCTGCAAAATTTGCAGGAAAATCATTCCATGGTGAGGGGGAGGCAAACAACAGTAACAGACACGATAATTGCTGAAGTATCAGGACTGCCAGCTGTTGGACCAATATGGACCCAAAAGAAAGCGAGACTTCAAGATGCTATAACCATCTTCCAGGATGAAGGACAGAGCCTTACTGTCAAAGGAAAAGGAGTTCTGCCTATAACCCTAGGAGAGCCATGGGCAGAATTAGTCAAGATTGTGCAAAACTACATCACCTGTGATGGCAGAAAACACGTGGCAAGAACACGCCATCTCAAACTGTTAACTGTGTTAAAGCAAAAATGTGTTGTAAATTTTCCTGCATACTTAAATTCTTTATTGCATGATGCTGCTCGAAGTATGAGAAAATCTCGTCATGTAGAAATGGTAGTAAGTCATCACGGCTTAATTTAGCTAATAGTTAGTTACAGTCTCGCTCAACAGTAAAGTAGTTGGGAAGAATTGATATTCTCAATAGATGGTGGATTGGCCTTACTAGCCCCAAAATGAAAGAAAACTAATAGCACAACAATGAGACCGCAGAAACGAAGATAGTCTGCTAGATTGTGGAGAAGTAGAGGAATGTTGGGGAATCCCCAAGAAAGCAGTAGCCATCAAGTAGAGATATATGATTCAGAGGACGAGCAACCCCCACAACTTGAAGGAGGGGAAAATGAAGAAGAAGAATTAGAAGAAAATGAAGAAGAGGAACCAGAAGAGGAAACCAAGCACTCTAGCAAGGAAGAAGGGGAGGAAGCAGAGCAACCCAGCGAAAGCCCATTACAAAACCCTCTGCAAGAAAATGAATTGGCCCAATTTTTGGCCAAGATGGGGGAATACATCCAACCCCATAGCCCACTTAACCATAATATTGAGGCAGGACCATCACATAAGCTCTCTGATCACAATAAGAGTGCATCTGAAGAAATGAATGATCAGGAGGAAGAGGAAAGACAATCACAAGCACACTCTACTCACAGTGAGAGTTCATCTAGAGAAATGAATGATGAAGAAGAAGTAGAGGCAGAAGCCGTCTGAGAAATAGCAGATCAACCCATGGTTTCCACCCCTGAAAAACCTGATCAGTAGGACGAGAAAATTGAAGAAGTGTTCCAAGCAGGAAACATGGAAATAGGCCAAGGTGAGGGTACAATCCCCGAAGAACAAAGCCCAGGCCCAACAAAAGAAACAACTGTTCCTTCAAGGAAAATGAATGAAATCCAAAAGTTGCGAAAGGAACAACAAAGACTACTAAGTGTAGTTAAACAACTCAGACAACAAATAAGGGTCCTAAAAATGGGGAAAATCTCAAAAAGAATTCCTAGAACAAAGGATGCAACCACCCAGACGAAACCCCATAAAAGGAAGACCAAAAGGACTCAAACCGAACCCATTATCATTCAGGACCGCAAGGAATAGAATTTGGCTATTATAAACATAGAGGCCCAAATAGAAAGTGCACTAGTCTATAGTAAGGACATCCAGACAGAGGCATTGTCCTCTTGCATCATGATCGACTGGGCAGTTCATGAGAAGGAAACACAGACTATATGAACTAGATGTCGCAATAAGGAGATCCAGGTAGATCTCTAGCCCAAAAATGTTATGATGGATAATGATCTGAGGATAGTGAGACTTCAAAAAGATCTTCCGCAGGCCCAATAAATGATAGAAAAGCTCACAGAGGAAACTGTTCCTTAGGAGAAATATCAGAAGTTACAACAAAAAGTAAAGAACATCAATGCATCAGAGGCTGAGGCCTTCGATAGATGGCATAGGGCAGAGGAAATAGTTAAAAAGGTAACCAATAGACTAGACACAGATATGAGTCAAATCGATATCTTATGTTCTCTATATACTGATGTTCTAGACTATATGGCACCTGCCAAAAATTATGCTTTGTTTTTTATGGAAAGGTACTTACAATTAAAAATTAAAGTTGTCAAGGAAGGAGTGCCTATAGAGTTAAAAACCATTGATGAGTTCATAAAATATTGTAAACATTATGGGGTGAAAGTTCAACGATTGCTATGTGAGTTTTATTTGCATAATCTTGTGTTGGACGGTGAAACAGAAGAAAACCCTAGCCCTTTTGTGGGTGATATCCATCTCCAGGGATTCATCTCTTTTTCTATTAACCAGATAAAGTGGCTTAAAGCCCATAATACATTTCGGAGATAAGAGAACAGGCTAGATCTGTGGGTAAGGGGTGAACCAAGAAACCCATTATGACTGTGGTATAAGCATAGAATCTTAATGAGAAAGCAGCGTGTGATCCAGACATTGGGACCCATTCACACAATAGTTGTCTAGCAAGGGGTTGAATACTTCCTAGACATCAAAGACCTTGCCATAGCAGTAGCTAAACTCCGATACAAGACTTCCAATCAGAATGTTCAGGACCCACAACCATTCAATTACAAAAATTTTAAGTTAGTTGTTGATCTTTTGGTCGCCTATAGTAACCTCATATTGAGAGAGGGCCCACATTTATTAGGTTGTAGGTTTCAAAGTCCATTCATATGGTATCTTGCACCAGGGTATAGAGCCCTATATGAATTGCTTGAAGGCCAGATAGGACATATTTTTTAAGCTTTAGCTAGAAATCATGGTTTTAGACCACTGCATGAAACTCCTTCTCCACCTTATTCCCTAACTTCCTTACATGTAAATTATAATTTTTTCATGAGGGCATGAAAAAGGGTAAGTAGGGAGTGTATTGAGCATTGGAAAAGGTATGTATTTACTATTTATTTCTTTATATTTTCCTTTGAATCATAACTTATTTACACTCTAAGATGGCAATATGATTAACGAATTATGATAGAATTAAGGAGATTTGTGATTGATGCAAAATGACTAATTATTGTCTTTTTCTATACAGAAAGTGAAGAAAATGGAAAATAACTATTTTGGAGGAAAAGACAAAGCATAAGCAACTATTGTCCCTTTGACAGGAAGCCGAATCCAGACGAGGAAATCAAGATCAGAGCACATGATCCAAGAAAAGGAAGAGAAAACGCGACATTAGTGCAAGAGGACAAAACGATAACTGGAAATCAAAGACAAGGCAAATCCCTAATGATCCTTTGATCCTGAGGGATCGCTGTTTCAAGGCTTATCGGTACTCTTGATGCTTTCGCCTGGCCATTATAAAAAGGGATAGCATTGGTAGCCTAGGGGCGAATTTTATTGTTAATTTGTAGAACTTATTGTTGTAAACTTAAATTTGATCATCGACTCTCTTTGAAGAGCGATTGGTATAACTCTGCCATTTATGATTAATATAAAACTTCATTGCTATTCCGTCTTCTAATCCTGGAGTAACCGCAACACTGCTTCCCTGGTGGCTAAGGGCCCAACCCTAGTGGATCACTTGCTTCTTGTATCATTATTTTCCAATTACAGTCGTGTGTGGTTTGATTTCCTTTGAATTCTCTTAATTTTCTTTATTCAGTAATCTGTTGTTCCTGAGCATTTCATTGAATTGGTCTATTATATCGAAATCACAATCGAATAGAAAAATTATTATTCACAACCGAAAATGTTATGTTGTTCCTTTTGAAACCATATTGCATTGTCTAATTCAGATTCTGTTGTTTATTTACAGTTGTTATTTGTTGTACATTTACAAATTGGTACTGCTGTTTATTTACAGTTGATATTGATGTTCTTTTACAAATTGATATTGTTGTTCATTTACAGTTGTGGTTTCCGTTCATTTAGCTACAGTCCATGTATAATTGCGATTGTTGTTCATTTCATTGTTGTTCAATTATAATTGCAATTGTTGTTCCTTTATACCTATGGTTAATGTCCTGTATGCTAGAATAAGGTTACTGGTTCTATAGTCGCTGCGTTTTTTCACTTAACTAAGTTTGTTGTTCAATTTCTATAGGTTTACTTAGATTTGTTGTTCCTTTCTTAAAATTGTTGTTCAATCTCCTTATTAGTTGAAGGTCGCTGCTCAATACATTTCCATTAAGATTGTTGCTCAATTTTTTCCTGTAGATTAAGCTTTGATGTTCGATCTTTTCAATAGAATTAGTTGATGTTCCTTTGTTGTTAATTGAATTGTTATTTCTAGCATTTACTTGAGTGTGGATAGAAAGGTCTACAACTATAACGAACAATGACTACTGTTTCCATTAAGAAATTACTGGAAGACAACAAAAAGACATGGAACAAAAAGTTGGTCAATGCCTTATGGGCAGATAGACTAACTACTAAGAATTCAATTGGTACACCTCCCTATCAGCTAGTATATGGGATGGATGTTGTTTCTCCACTTCTTTGGGAGTGCTAGTAATGAAGATCATCCAAGAGTTGCAACTAGAACCAAATGATATCCATAGAAGGATAAATCAGACCATACACTTTTCACAGGCCAGAGAAGAAGTATATGTAAAATCACAAGTAATCCAGGACAAAATCAAAAAGGTATTTGATAAAAATACCAAAGCTAATGATTTCTACATAGGTGATAAAGTTCTTAAGTGGTATTCAAGAAGAGAAGACAAAGGAAAACATGGAAAATTTGATTTCTTATGGCAATGGTCTTATGTCATTTATGGTTACAAAGGTAACAATGTTTTTTTCTTGAGAGAGATAGATGGATCAGATCTACTAGGAGGACCTGTCAATGGTAGAATGCTGAAGCATTATTTTTCCACAGATTAACAATAATTCACTTTACTTTACTCATTGTATATAACATTACAGAGTTTAGATTGGATTGGATGGTGATCTATTGAAGTTGAAGCCCGGAGAGAAGGCCTTGAGCTTTGAAGGTTTCACCATCATAAGTATGAATAAGGAAGAAATCACAGAAGAATAGTTGGCAGGGTTATTGCAGTCACAATTCAAAGGCTACTGATCTTAAAGTTCTTGAAATTTCACCAGGAAATTCCATCCCCATGTGGAGCCACTGTTAGGGTGCTATAATAAGAGGATTCATAATTTTGAATTGTCTATGGTTAGTCTTGTAATATTGTACATACTTTTTCTTTCTGCAAAATGTTTTCCATATTAAAAATTAAAAAATGTAAAGAGGGTATGTCCTAAAAGAAATATCAAAGGACAAAGAGAATAAGGAAAGATAAAAAAAATAAAAAAAAATATGAACAAAAACAGATCATGAAAGTGTGCAAGTCTAAGTGCCACTACACTTTACTTTATTGTGCAAAATAATGGTTGTGTGCAGCTTATCATAAATGCCAAAACCCATCGTAGTCAAACTGTTTAATTTTAACTAGTTCATGCTTTAAATTTCATGTTTGTAGATAGAGAATAAGGATCTAGCCAAAATCTTTAATCTTGGTAGATTAGTAGTTAGGTAGAGAAATAAAATGTGCTCATAAGCTTAATCTGAGCCATTGGAGGATATAAGGTTAGAATTAGATAGTTTTCTTTTCAAATAAAAAGGAAAGAAAGGGTTTGCTAGCTTAAATGCACCCAATAAAGTGAAGAAAAAATGTTAGGGTAAGTAAAGGGTAAGTAGAAGAAAGGTTGTAGAAGTACAAAGTTGATTGAAGCATAAGCACATTTATCATGCTTAATATTATGTTTCAATGTGCAGGAGCAGTTATGAAAGTGAAAGGATGTTCACAAGCTAATTTAATTAACTTTCCCTCATTTCATTTCACCGCCCACTACATACTTACTAATTTCTCCATTATCCCATCATTTCTTAAGAAAATACCCTTTTCCCTTCATTTTGACCCTTACCCCTTGATTTCACACATTTCCCTAACAAATTACACTTCAAAGGTCATTTTCCTACCCAAAACCCCTTTTCCCTAGTGTAAAACCCATTCCCCTCTCAAAAAATCATTTTCCCCTTATTAATTTCCCCATTTTATCTAAAAAACCCATAAAAACCCCTTATCCTAAGTTTTGCGCCCCCCACCCCGCTTTATTTAATTAATTCCTCCATTCATATATTTCCCCAAAAAACCCTTTTAACCCATAAAACCCCTTTATCCTAAGTTTTGCTTTCCCATCGCTTTATTTAATAAACTCCGCAAAATTCACATTTTCTCGATATACACCCATTTAACCCACCACCCTAGGTGCGGTTAACAAATCCCGCTACATACAACCCCAGTCCCACTTTATTAAACCCAATAATATTTAACCCACCTTATTCATTATTTAAGTATAGTTAAGTGTAATTAATCCCCACGGACCCCGCTAATCTCCGCCGCTTTTCCCTCCGTGCATCTCGACCACGCGACAACCCTCCAATCACCTGCATCAAAATCTAGCGACCCACATCCATATCGCACACTCCTGATGTTCGACAGTTAAAATCCTGAGAGCATGCCAAATTCGTGGTTTTGCTCGTGCCCCTTTTGGTTACATGGCAACTTTAGGTATGCTCACATGCTCTCATGGAAAAACCGCCTGATAGCCAAAAGCAGTGCGATGAACCTTAATAATGCCTCCCCACGTAGGCCGAAACCATCCACTTTTCACATTATGAAATTCCACGCCAATTCTAGTCGTTACCCATTAAAATGCTGAAGACCCTCATTTTCACTCTTTTCACTCGTTTGAAAGCTGCCTAATCCTCCCTATGCCACCCTGAGCCTCTACAACTGAATTTCAGCATGGATTACCTCCCGAACACACTCAAAACTCCATTTGCAGTTCTTCCCAATTCAAATACAGTCTTCGGTCACCTCCTCTTAGACCTGGATTTTATTAACAAATTGTTTTATTTTGCAGATCATTAGCAGAACAAGAGCTTGGATAAACAGTTTTGATACTAATTCCAAAACCTATTTACTCCTATATTCGTAAGGGAAATGTATTCAAAGGGCTTAATTCAAAAGAAAAAGACAATTATCATAAAGTAGGGAGAAATCATTTACATAGAGGCAGTAATGGTCAAAACATAGATAAAATCATTTTCACCAGCACAACAAAACATTTTTACAGACTACTCTCCAAGAAACATTTTTAATTCTACATAGTAAAAATCATTTTTTACTAAAAAAACAGAAGCATGAAAGAGTGAGTAAGATTTACAGTAAAAGGTAAAAATGAAAGAAGGTAATAAAGCATATAGTTAAAAGACTAAACATAGGAGACAGATAAAGAAATACAGTTGAAAAACAAACAGGTGAAAGTGTATTAGATGAAAGGTCATAAGTAAATATGACATCCAGCGTAAAGAATAAACAATCAAGAAACTTAAAAGGCAAAATATCCAACACTAAAAGACAGCAGAACCTAAATAACAGGGGCATCAAACAACAGTTCAATAGCTGTCTCTATCTTCTTGCATGAAGATATTTCCTTTTCCTAGATTAGTTCTCAATGCAGTTTGAGATATTTTGTAAATTTTTTTTGTATAAACACTTCATAAATCAAGTATTGAGTGTGGATTGCTATACATTTGTAGAGTTATTTTGATCTTAAAACTAAGGGTGATTGTACCAATTTTCAAGTCAATAGACTGGAGCAAGTAATAAAAAGATTGCACTAGAGGATTCATGAGATGAGCTATTGTAGTGAAGTATCTTCTTTGTCTGATTTTGATACTTTCTTATGTGTTTCATAAACTTAAATTTTTTCCAAATTTCAATGAATTAACTGGAAATTTAACTCAGAATTTGCTTAAGTACAGTCAGTTTTGCACAGTTAATCATTTATATGTTTTCCTCGGATATCCAGATTTGAGAACCCTTAATTGCTCTCCCATCCTAGTTGACCACTTTCACTTCTCTTCATAATCCAGCCTAGGGAACCCATAATTTCTCCCTGGATCCAATTGGAAACCATTTCACCATCAAGCCTTTGAGATCTGTAGTAACTCCTCTATCTTTCCCTGTAGACATTATTTTTAGAACTTAATCCAGTACTGTTTGTTTGACATTGACCCCATAGCCCAACGGTAAAAGACAACCCATTTCATCTAAGTAAGTGATCCCACCACCCAAATTCAAATCAAAAGCCCAAGCAAAATCATAACTAGCCTAAAATCAATTAACTATAACAAAATTAAATAAAAAAGAGAGAGCCCTCTTTGAGATTAGGAAGGCTAGATCCTGATCTCCAAAGTTGGTTATTGGTTACCTCTATCATTTCGTTTTTTGAAGAACTTGGAAGAAGTTTTGGAGTGATAAGAGGACAAAGGAAAAAGCACAAATCGGACAAGGAAGCATGCATTAACCCAATGGTCCTCATAGAGGGAGACCTTGATAAAATTGGGTATAAGGTTAGAGATACAACAATGGAACTATGGAAAAAGTTCGAGCAATAGTTGCAACAATCACTCGGAAGCATGCAAAAGGATCATCATGAGATGCAAATACAAATAGGTCAAATGCAAGTGAGCATGGGCCAAGTGAGCGGGATTCAAGTGAGCCTACAACAAGCGAGCGAGAGCGTAATGGAGATAGAATGGACTCTATACCTCAGAGTCATCCCCTTTCTAGAAGAAACATTATGCGCAGAGTCAGAAGAAGATAATGCCCAACTCGAAAATATTAAAGATGTGGGTGTGGGTATGAATTTAGTTGCGCTGCCACTTCAGATCCTCCACGCACTTCATTAGGGGGTCTTAGATGAGCTTCAGATTAGAGAGAAATGCGTGCTATCGGTAATTAGTGAAGTCAAAATGAAAAATGAGCAGATCTTCGCTGAAAAGGTTTAGTAGGAAAAAGAAGAGATCGCAAGACAAAGCCAGAGCCTCAAAGTAGGAATTATAGAAGCGTGTAATTCAGTACCAAAACTACATATTCCAGAGGATGTGGTAGCTTCAATAAAGATTTAGAAATTGGATCCCATAGCGTGACAATCTAAGGATGAGGTATGTCGATTTACTTTTGAATTTCAGATGAAGATCTCAAAAATGGAATTAAAACTGCAGTTGACTACTCCACTAGAGGTTAGGGAGTAGTGTGGCACAGCCATCAGAGAAAACATGTCTACCTTGGATAATGCAGTATCAGGCTGCAATGGTGATTTTGAAAATGTAATGGAGCTATGGACCACTTTGCAGGAGTACTGAAACCTGGAGTGACTGGGTACAGAGATCAGAGAGGCATAGTAACAAGTTGATGAGATTAGGGTGACTATGTGCACTTTGGCGCCAATTCAGTGCTTCACGAGCTTACAAGAAATGAAGTTGCTGTAGGCACAATTTGAGGAGATGTAGTGCAACAAGTAAGTTTTAAAGGCTTGGATTCAACCATGGACAAAGGAAGTGATCTAGATTACTCTGACTATCCAATAGAAGTTGAATACTTTCCAGTAGACATAAAGGACCATGCGTCTCACGATGGAGGGGCCAACTATAGAGAAGCTGCTCGCGGAAGTGCAACAGGCCACCGTACAGAACAAAATAGACCTTGAAGTATTGAAGCTAGAGTTTAGTGACCTCCACAATAAAGTGGAGTAGCCAACTAAGTGACTCGAGGGTGAGTCACCATATTTGTGATGGGGGCCTTTTGGGATGGGGTCCCTAGGGTCAAATTTTGTGAGTTAAGTCAATGTTTGTAATATTTTTTGTTAAAGAATGTAAAGTATCGAAAAATGTGGAAGCGGAGCATGAAGCTAAGAAAGATTCAAAGGGAAATTAGTCCCTTGTATGGGTAGGTGATAGGATGGTTTTGAGACTCACCCATGGTTCTAGAAGCTGGTTGAAGAAGTGCAGCAAGCCGCAATATAGAGCACAACAGACCTTAAAGTATTGAAGTTGGAGTTCAGTGACCTCCACAATAAAGTGGAGAGGCTAGCTGAGTGACTCGAGGGTGAGTCACCATATTTGTGTTGGGGGCCTGTTGGGATGGGGTCCCTAGGGTCAAAATTTGTCAGTTATGTCAATTTTTGTAATATTTTTTTTTAAATAATGTAAAGTCTCCACAAAATGTTGAAGCAGAGCACCAAGCTAAGTAAGATTCAAAGGGGCATTATTCCCTTGTATGGGTAGGTGATAGGATGGTTTTGAGACTCACCCATGGTCGGCGAGTGATGGTATTATAATGAAAAGGCTATATATAATTGATTCATAGCAAGTCTAAGTGGTAATTTTTTGTGAAGAATCATTATAAGGGAAAGGTGCTAAGGTAGGAGAGGTCTATTTCTTGTACTTAGGCAAAAGGGGAAGGCTCTTGCAGCTGAGTGCATGGAGACCTTGGTAAGTCCACAAGCTGAGTGCGCAGGCCCCTGCACCTGGGTGCACAGGGAGGAGAAGTTTGTAAATTGAATGCTTATTCATAATAAAGATTGTTTGGGAATGAATTCTGATACATCTTAGCCTTGTAATTTATTTATGTTTAAGTTTATGTATCTTCTCTCTGTGACCTATTTTATGTGAATTAATGCTTAGTTTATGCGTGAAATAGATAGATCTGTATTATTTATGTATAATAAGTATAATTAAGCCCCTTCGCGAAGATCGGGAAGTTGTTAGATAGATCTAATGCAGTTAGTTGTTCTGAAAGGGTAGATCTGTGTGACGACATATCTAGGCTAGAAGGGATTCAGAATACACATTTATTGTATGGAACTGGTAGATCTATATATGTTATGCATGATAATAAAAATTAAGTACATTAGTGAAGAGTTGAAGGTCATTTTGATAGAGTTGTAGTAGTTGACAGTCGGAAGGAATGGGTTTGTGCGAAGGTAGATCTAAACACTAAGAACCTTAGGAAATCGTTACACAGCCCTTTGGATGCAGAAACCTAGTTCTAGAATCCCCCAATACTGCTTCGAGTGAGACTGCAGCCTGCGTTATGCAGATTGTTACTGAAAGGGCCATGAGTTAGGGTTTTTTTTGTTCTTAGGGTTAGGATATAGCTTCGCACAGATCTATTCCTTTCGATTGTCATTTACTGCAATTGTATCAAAATGATCTTGAACTCTTCACTAAGGTAACTTATTATACTTATCATGCATAAAAGATATAGATCTACCAATTCTGTGCAAAAAATGTGTTTTCTGAAGCCCTTCTAGCCTAGATCTGTCGTCGCACAGATCTACCCTTTCCAAACAAATAACTACAACAGATCTATCTAATGACTTTCCAATATTTGTGAAGGGGGTTAATTATACTTATTATGAATAAATATTATAGATCTATCCGTTTCGTGTAGAAGCTAAGAATTAATTGACATAAAACAGATCACAGAGAAAAGATACATAAACTTAAACAGAAGTAAATAACAGGGCAAAGATGCATCATAATTGCTTCCCAAACAATATTTATTTTGAATGAGCGTTCAATTTTAGACTTATCCTCCTTGTGCACTTAGTTTTAGGGGCCCACACACTCATATTGCAAACTTAACAAGGTCCCTGTGCACTCAGCTGCAGGAGTCTTCCCATTTCACCTAAGTACAGGAAACAAACCTTTCTTACCTTAGCATCTTTTCCTTACAATGATTCTTCACAAAAAAATTTACTACTTAGACTCACTATGAATCAACTATCTATAGTATTTTCGTTACAATACCATGGCCCGCGAACCATGGGTGAGTCTCAAAACCATCCTATCACCTACCCATACAAGGGACTAATGCCCCTTTTAATCTTACTTAGCTTCGCGCTCTGCTTCCACATTTTGTGGAGACTTTACATTCTTTAACGAAAAATATTACAAAAATTGACTTAACTAACAAAATTTGACACTATGGACCCCATACCAACACTACCACTCACAACTATAAAGATGTAAGTGTTGCTACCCCTAGCCTTCCACAACCTACAAGGTTGACACCACAACAACTGGAAGAAAATAGAGAAAAAGTGATTTGATATAGTTATGATAGAAAATACACTAAAGGTCATAAGTGTGCTAAGAGGAAATTATTTTACATAGATTGTGAAGAGGAGGAAGAAAAGGAACAAGAAATGTCAAAAGGAGAGGATATACACTAGGAACCAACCCTAGAGAAGGAAGTAATGAATTCCACCATATCTTGTAATGCATTGGAAGGAATTACCACTCATCAAACTCTCTAGATAGAAGGACATATCAAGAAGAAAAAGGTAATAGTGTTGATTGATTTGAGTAGTACCCATAATTTCATTCATTGTAAGATAGCCAAGGAATTGAATTTCTTCCTATATCTAACACCAGAGTGTCAAGTGATGGTTGGAAATGGAGGAACCATAAATTTCTCTGGAAAGTGCCATAATATCAATTTATGATCCAGGTGAATATTGGTGGCCACCCACCAATTCCACTTGGACCCCCATCATTGCTTCTTTCAGTTTTTCAGTTTCCTTAATTGTAGCACAATTTACTATTTTTAGCAGTTTTTTAGGTCCTAAACTTCTAAAGATGTTTTGAGGCCCTAAACAACGTTTTTTTGGAAAGTCTAGGGCCAACGATTTTGTATCTAAAATCATCTTTTGTGTTGTATTCCTATGAAAGATCTTTCCAACGGGTTATCATGTGCGTCAAACGGAGATAATATGACCAAGTCGCGACCCTGGGAAGTTGGTTGTCCAACTCACCCCAACGAGTCCCATAAACCCTTGGTGTTACATCTCCTCGGGTTAGGGTTTTGGTTGTTTAGGGTTTGTTCAATAATAAAAAATCCCTTGAGCCTCATTGTAAGGCAGTTTGGAGGCATGTAGCTACCACATCTCTTCTAAGAGATAAGCTACCATCACCCTAGCTGGTTTTATTTCCATTTATGTTTGCAACCATATTTCAGTATTTTACATTAATGAAATGAAGTATTTTTTCCATTGCATCTTTGTGTTTATGGTTATCTCTATAATTTGTTCCGTTCCTTTTTAAATTCAGATCAAGTTATCCATGAGAGAATATGTATTGAATAGCCCAATGCTTTCCATTCCAATGGGTGTTGTTGATGTTGAACTAGGAGTTCAATGGCTACAATATTTGGGTACCATAGCTTTTAGTTTTCAAGAACGTTTCTTAATTTTTCTTTTTGTAAGGAAAGGAAGTTGAATTAAGGGGCATCGCAGTGAAACTAGGAAATATAATCAGCTCTAATGACATGAAAAGGCTTCTAAAGAAAGAACAATGGGGCATAATTGCACAATTATGTTCACTAGAGTTTCCCACATTGAAATCATCTATTTCTCAAAATCTCCAAAAAGTCTTGGTAAATCATTTGAAGGTATTGGAGACTCTCAAATTCCTCCCACATATTCGTGATCATGAACATGTTATTCATTTCATTCCAAGGTGTTCCTCCAAACATCAGGCCTTACATATATCAATGTGTGCAAAAGAGTGAAATTGAACGTATGGTTGCAAAAATCCTAGAGGTTGGTATAATTCAACCTAGTCAAAGTTCTTTATTTGCTGTAGTAGTATTGGTGCACAAAAAGGATGGATCATGGAACATGTGTCTAGATTATAGGGAACTCAACAAGCTCACTATTAAAGATAAATTTCCCATTCCAGTCATAGATGAATTATTGGATGAGTTACATGGAGAAATTTACTTCGCCAAGTTGGATATTCATTTAGGATATGATCAAATCATAATGAAGAGGAAGACATTCTAAAAACAAAATTCAAAACTCATGAGGGTCATTATGAATTCTTGTTCATGCCTTTTGGCCTTACCAATGGACCTTGTACATTTTAAGGTTTGATGAATTCCATTTTCAAACCCTTACTTAGAAAATTTGTGTTAGTATTTTTTGATGATATACTAATCTACAACAAGCCTTGCAAGGATCATGTTCGACATGTTGACAAGGTGCTCAAACTATTGGAGAAACAATTATATGCAAAAAACTCCAAATGTTTATTTGGAGTACATGATGTGGAATATATGGTTCATATTGTATCTCATGAAGGTGTTAAGGTAGACCCTAGAAACATTAAATCCATTAAGGAATGGAAAATTCCCACATCCATAAAGCATCTGCTAGGATTTCTCGGGTTGACAGGGTATTATCACTAGTTTGTTAATAATTATGGGAGAGTAGTAGCACCTCTAACAATATTACTAAAGAAAAATGCATTTTCTTGGACTCTAGAAGCAATGATGACCTTTGAACATATTAAAGAGGAAATGTGCCAAGCACCAATATTAGCAACGCCAGACTTCACAAAAACTTTTATTATGGAATGTGATGCCTTAGGAAATGTAATTATTGTTGCTTGAATGTAAGAAGGAGGACCCATTTCTTTTTAAAGTCATCCAATCAATGGAAAGCATTTATAAAAAGTTATCTATGAGAAGGAAATGTTGAAAATACTACATGCACTTAAGAAATGACAACCTTACCTAATGGGAAGACACTTCAAGGTAAAAATGGATCATGATAGCCTTAAATACCTTTTAGAAAAAATATTATCTTCAGAAGAGAAACAAAAATGGGTCAGAAATATTTTGGATTATGACTTTGAAATCATCTACAAAAAAGGGAAGAAAAAAGTTGTGGCAGATGCACTCTCAAGAAAAGATGAGGATGTGGAAGCATTGTTTTGTGACATGTTGGGAAAAATACTTGGGGGGGGGGGGGGG
>APFE031588720.1:0-20965 GCA_000404065.3 Pinus taeda
CCCCTGTTGTCTCTTAAAAAAAAAAAAAAAAAAGGAAGAGAAAAAGATGAAAAAAGAGAACAAGAAAAAACAGTTGACCTTTGAATTTTTGCAGGTATACCGCGCACCAAAGGAGGCCTGTCAACTCACAGCCATGGGTTCTTATCAAGCTACCAGACAGCCTCTCATGCACATCCACCATGGACACTCATTTTTGCAAAGTTTGGGTGCAATCGGATCGTGGTTCGGCCTTCTACAGGAAGCTACAAGACTTTCTACAGGAAGTTCTGTATTTCTATAGGAAACTTCCTGTAGAACGTTTGAGTGGGCTAGAATCAACTACAAGGAGAAATTTGGAGCATTGAGTCGACTAAGGGGGCATGCAACCACCCTTCTCTATCATTCCCCACTCGCTCCACCTCTTTTCACCACCACAACTCCAATCTGAGCAAGCATACCTGCACATGCAAAGAAAGCTCTGTTTTTCAAATAAGGAAAATTGTATTTCTTTTCAATTTCAGAAACAAGGTCTCTTGAGGCTCGAACGCTCACCTGCTAGGCGACCTCAAGACCTTTCACCTGTTCAATAAAAGTCTAATTATGTCAGCATGCACCCCAGGGGGAGAAACAGCTACAGGATGTCCTACAGGAATCCTGTAGCAGCTGATCCAGCTGGAGTACCTGCCACGAAGACACCAGCAGTTCACAGGATCGGTGCATGCCATGTTCGCCACCAGAGGAACGGGTCTCCAAGACTCCCAGCCAGCAGCAGCCAATACGGAGAAGCTCCAGCACCTAACCACAGAGGAGCAGCACGCAGACCCAGCATCCATCGTCTTGAACCCTGGAAGAAATCACATCCACGGCCGCACAGGTAAGTAACTAACCTTATTTCGTCCCATAGCATAAAATATACTCTGAATGTGCACAACTTTGAAAATGGGTGGATTGAACAAGGTTGGTTGCCGCTCAACTGGCCACCACAGCCCATCAAGTGGCCTCGTAGGATCCGAACTGGATCGATTGTGCAGGAAGGATGAACAATTGGCACGTGGGAAATGTCCAGGCGGGAAGAAGCAGAGGTATGAAGAGATTGGCGGCGGTCACTCCAGTGGGGAGAATTCGGCGGTCAGGGGCACGCTGGGATATGATTACGATGACGTCAGCCAACGGACAATCAGGGACAGCTCAACCCCACGCCATGGATTTCGCAGCAATTCAAAATCAGTCGGTGGATTTTTATGACGAACTGCAATCATTTATAAAACAACCGTTTCCCAGCCGAATGTGCGTCCTCTTCCTCTGCAAGCGATTAACCCGAAGTCTTCTGCCCGATTCAAGCATCCTGGTGCCGCTCAGACTGGTCCTGCGCTGCCGTAAACTCCTCTGGAAGCCAAGAACGAACTCCTACAGGAAACTGCACTACAGGAAACGCGGCATCTGCAACAGTGCGGACTATTCACGTCGAGGTGGCGAATTTCAGAGGTAGACAGAATTTAACCTCCCCATGCAAAGAAAATTTCTTTTCAAAGGTGGTACAATCGACGTAGAAAAGGGGTAGGAAAATTCAAGTGAAATTCTGTCTGGTTTGATATATGCGTCACTGCTAGAATCGTCGTAGTCATCTGCATGAGCAACTTTCTTCACGCATAAATGAAAATTCCTTCCTGTAGAGGGTGATACCCTGCCGAAACACTGTCAAAACTGAGATTTTTTCTGCCACTGCGTGTATAACAGAGACGTAGCTCTGCGCTCCGAGTGGAAATTCTCGAAATCCTTCCTCTGTACATCTGAGCAGGCAAATTCAGCAGGGCAATCGACCAAAGGTCTCTTTTTTTTCCGCTCTAAGGAAAGAATCCACTCAAAATTCTCAGTCTGAGAGCGCAAACACAGAATTTGATCATGTCGGGCGGGTTCATTCATAAAGAACCATCAGACTCAAAGAAGTTACGAGAGACCCCTAAGGTGGTAGAACTGTTCTCCCGTGCACAGTGGATGTCATTTTGTGACAAGCTCCAGGGGTACGATGATGAAATTACAGAAGAATTCCTTCGGTCCCTGGAGCCGAAGTCAAAAACATTGGCCATCGTCAATTTCAATGGATTATCCCTCAGACTCACACCGCAGCTCATCAGCAGGGTGACTGATCTTCCAATGGGAATCCCGTGGGATAAGGAGGAAAGGAAGCTGGGTAAGAAGGCTAAAGAAGAATTATTCTTGCCTGAAAAACAATTCTGAGAGGATAAAAATGGAGTGAGGAGGACTAGCCTGCAGGCGTTCTAGAGTGAAGTCAGCCTCTAAATTATGAAGTATATCACTTGCGAGGGGCAGTTTAGTATCATATATGGTTATCACTTTCGGCTGCTCACAGAACTCAGGCACCACATGGACCTTCCCTCGGAGCAGAAATTGAGCATTCCATACTTCCTTTTGAGTCCATGACTGAATGTGCCACCAAGCTCAGAGAAGGGACACCGGACCAGCTAGCACATCATGGGCTTATAAAGCTCCTCGTGGAAGATGCACTCCACACTTTCACTGTCCTCTCTCATGGGAGATTTTCCAGAATATGACAAAGGATGATGACATCCGAGTTTTAGCTGAGGAGCTTACTTCCTTTAGCAGTGAAGAGAAGGAGCCTACTCAGGCCGAGAAGAAGACCAAAAGACAGGACACCAAGGGAAAAGCTCCCAAGAAGGAGCAAAAAGGAACACCAGTAAAGCAAGTTGTCAAAATAGGGGATGATGGGATTGCCCCAACGCCCAGAGAAAAACGACTACAGAGCAGGGCAGAGCGGACTGAGAAAGTCCAGGACAGTAAGGGCACCCCTAAGGCTACCTCGGCCAGGATGAAAGAAAAATTTCCCACAGTCGAGCAGGCTAAAACTGTGCCCTTGATTCCTACAAGAAAACAACAGGGTACCCCTACAGGAAAGCAACAAAGTGCTCCTACAGGGAAGCAGCAGAGTGGTCCTACAAGGAGGGAGTAGAGAATTCTTTCAGGGAAACAGCAAGGTCCCTCTACAGGAAAATTGAAAATGGCTTCTACAGGAAGCCAGAAAGCAACCACTACAGGACTTTCTACATGAAGTCCGAAAGGAGAACAACAGCAGGAGAAATCAGCTGAAATCCTAGCTAGGGAGACAGCAGCTGTGTTGGCCGCCCTAAGTACTCCTCCCAAGCCAAAAGAAAAATGAAAAAGGGAGACTCCTTTGTATTTCAAAGCAAGAAGGAGTGTGAGAATTAAGACTGGCAGACCCCAGCCTCCATCCAAAGAACCTATCATTATTGTGGATAATCCTACCACGCCAAGGGAAAAGCCCCCCTCCAAAGCCTCCATCACTTATGAGAGGGGAAGCCCGAAAACATCTTCATGGAAAGATAGAGTGGAAAAAATGAGCTCACAAGCCTCTCTACAGGATGCTCAGGCCATTCTACAGGAAACTCTGGCTAGGCTCAAGGAAACTGAGCAGATGGAGGAGAAGGAAATTGAGTCACCACCAGAGGAGGAGGGAGCAGCCAAGTCACCACCAAAGGAGGAGAAACCTGATGTTATTGTGGAGCCAAGCCCACAACCCAACTTGGGCTCTTATTATAACTTTTTGGAAGCAGACAGAATTATTCCCCAAAAGTTTACAGTGTCACTGTTTTTAGCACTAGAAGAAGAATGGGTCCGAACCCACACGTGGATGAGGATAGCTAAATCTAAGGGAGTAGCGGATATTGGGCCTCTAGAGGAAAGGCTCAAGGAAGCACTAAGGGAGCTGGAAAGAGTAAGGCGTGTGGAAAGCTCCCAGCAAGCCAAATTGAGAGAAGAAAATGAGCTGCTCAAGCAGTAGCTCCAGCTGCAGGAACAAGGGAAAGAAAAGGGCATGGCAGCCAAGGATCCCTCAGCAGAGCCTCAAGGGGAAGAAGAGATGCAAGTTGATCTTGAGGAATTCAACCAGCAGCTACAGGAAAGGGAACTGCAAGAAGATATTGAGGTACAATCACTAAGGCAACAGGTGCAAGAAAAGGAGGCACAACTGGCCAACATGGACATTTGGGCAATGAAAGCACTCCAATGTAGGCAGTTGGCTAAATCTTATGGCTTGTACCTCCGGGACCAGTGGCTGCAGTTCCAAATTAATACATTGGCGCAGAGGGGTATCTCTCATATCCAGAACCCCCAGCAATTCACAGATTTATGTAACACCAGTTCCTCGGAAGATAAGGCCAAGCTCTCAGAGTTTTACCTCCATAACTTGGCCCTTCCAAACATCACTTCGTGGGACACCAACACAGCAGTAGGGGACATGCAGCTGATGGCAATGACCTCATGGTTAAACCACGAAGAGAAGAGAGCAGCTGAGGTTAGGAATATCATGGACCGGGAGTTACATGAACCACTATTGATCATAGCAGAGCCAGGGGACCCCACAGCACTGATATCCGCTCACCAGCACCTAGCAACCAATTCCCAGGGATTACTAGATTACATGGATCGTCAGGCCCAGGCCATAGCACACTTCGAGGATATGGAGAGGTTACTTGGGGACAATTGTGTTCATGCTTGCACTCGTAGGTGGAACACATTGTTCCACAACCTCAAGATTCGAGAATATCACGCTCCAACTCGGATGAGGGAGGCCTTGGCACGGGTACCTCTCTACAAAAAGTCTATGCAGAACCTCCAAGCCAGTTGGATAGGCCTCAAGCTAAGTCCACCCTTGCTGTTGGGATTATTAGAGGGAGGATCAGAAGAGGAGGAGCATAAGCAGTGGGAAGAAGTGGAGAGGAAGGTTGGATTTCATGACAGTGTTGAGGACACTACTTCAGAAGCCCGGGATGTGAGAGTGGCCATCAAAGCAATGAAAGATGAGGAGCTGGACTAGTTGCTCAGGGATGAGCAACCCTTTTAGCAGGGGGGTGATGATGAGCCCCAAAATTGGTAACAATTTGGGCTCATTTGGCCTCATTTTCATTGTTCAGCCCTTGTTCAAATTCGTCATTTTCTATAGTTTATGCATTCTTTTTAGTATGTTTGTGTCTTTGGTACGAATAGGGGAAGTTACTTTTCCTAGGTGGTTAACATGTGTCTATTTCAGGTTTTTGACGTATATTGGAGCAAAGTCAAAGCAATCATGAGCTATAAGGCAGCCAAGCCTGAAGTTAGGACTTGAAGGAGGGATGTCTACGGCATTCAATGACCCCTCCTCGGGATTCTCACCTTCAGCTCCGAGCTCCAAAGACCACCAAGCCGAATCTAGAAGGCAGCCAATCAACATTTAGAAAGGGACTGTTTGACTCACAGTTTGACAGCCGAGTTCCACAGATTGAGGAGACCAGCTAGGTCCCTCGTTATCTATAAATGTTGAGGCCTCAGCCTTCGTGAAAAGACTTTTGAACCTATTGTGTACTTTGCACCTCAGTGTTGCAACAACTTTATTTTGTTCCTTTGTAGCCATTTTTGGCATAACTTTTATGAATCTTTTTGGATAATGAGAAGCAGTTTGGTTTCCTAGAAAATCTGAGTTTTTCATAGGAGCCAAAGCTCTCAGGGTTGGGCCCAACCTGAGAGCCTAGGACCTCCTTTCTGTATTATTTCTTTTCCCTTTACGTATCACTATTTTTCTCTTTTATGCATTTGAACACATTGTTGTTAAGTAGATTTCGTTATGATGCTGGGATAGGTCACTGTTTATGAATGACTTTGGTTTAGATGTTTTGGTAGGATAATAACAGCAAGATCTCCAAGGAAAAGAGACAACTACACTCCTAGTTTCACCTCGGCCTTATTGGATTTGGGGCTGAAATCGAGGAAACAGTGCTGCCTCACAAAAACACTAGTTTGTTGTTTATGCAATCTTTTAGTGTGCTGGTTTTAGTTGCAGAGATTAGTCATGGGTTTGTACATCTGAAATGTTTCCTTACATAGATGGTGTACAAGGTTTTCTTCCCAAATAAAGTTGCTGCTCATTTATGTTGATTGATGGATAGAATAGATTAGTTTAGGATTTGATCATTTGTAGGTTTTTGTAGAATTGATCAAGGCCCACTGTGCAGGGCATCCTCTTCCTTCATCCATCCTCCCAAAGCATCATCTAAGTCTCTTGTTTTGTCTCGTAGCTAAGCTGCCCTTTTCCCATCTATCCTTTGTGTCTACGAAACCTTACCTTCTTGCTCATCATTGCCTTAGCCATCTTCGAGCCAAGTCAGCCTTCTACACCTCTCCACCGAACCACCCACCAGTTCTTAGGCCATGTTTATACCCCTATCCTACCTCTAGATCCATCCATGCACCTTCCTTCACTCATCCACCTCCTAAAAACCGACTTCCAAACATCCTGTAGAAGTTCTGAAGTTTCCTGTAGAATTCTGAAGTTTCTTGTAGAACCCTTGCAGACTTCCTGTAGAAGCTCACAAGTGAGGTTTCCTGATAGCCAAACCTTGTGAGACTCTGGGGACAGTGTTAGGGACTCCTTAGACACTCCCTGAGCCTCTCCAACTATTTCCAAGCATTCCTCTTCCTTGATCCACTCCTGCACAGTGAAGCACAGTTCAAGCATATGCATGTGAAAATCGACACTTAATCAAGAAAATACAAAAAGATACTTTCTAGAAAAAAAGTAGTCTAAGACATGTGCACTTTCCCTTTTTGAAGTAAATGGCATCTCATTCAGCAGTTTGTATTCTCATTGTTGCATCAATAGAACTAGCTGGTAGAATTAGGATTTGCTAGGGTTTGCATTCCTCTTTGGCTTTCAGTTTCTTTCTGTAAGTAGATTAGATCCCCTTTGAGTTAGCTTTCATCCATCATTTACAAGCTTCTTCTAAGAACTTATAGAAGTTGGCTAAATCCCTGGCGGACTTGTGCCAGCTGACCAAGTGAAAACTGCGACAAGAGCTAGTACTTGTGCATACAACACCGTCGCTTCCAAGTTTGTTACGAACAACCGGGTTGATAAAAGTAAAGAAGGGAGTCCTAGGAGTTGCAACATTATCGTTGCAATACTGGAGCCCACCAGGCATGTCAAGAGTCATAAAGGGTTGTCCGCCCTTATTTTGTAAAGTGTAAAGTCAACTATAAAGATCCACACATGGTCCGCAGACCATGGGATTGTATAAAATGGAGCTAAGTAAGTTCTAAATAGTTATTAGCGAAGAATGAAGTGAGGAGTTAAGCATTGGAGTCTAAGGGTTCTCGGGTGTTAGCGTAGGTAGAGGCTCTGCAGCTGAGTGCGTAGAGGCCTAGGGTGGAAGTCTATAGCTGAGTGCACAGAACCTTGCAGCTGTGTGCACAAGGTAGAAGGAGTCTGTATTAACTTAATGATATCAATAAAGAGAAGTATTTTTCAATTACTATGTATTTAGTTCTTGTTAATGCATCTGACTATATTGTGTTTTAGGTTTAATTTACAATGTTTATGTGATGTGTGAATATATATGATGGCAATGGTTAATTGAACGCATGTAAGGATATTAGTTTACGTGGTGCTAACTGTGATTGATTAGTAAGATAAATAAAACACCTAAGAGAATTCGGGAACCTATACAATATGTTGTCATAGCTACGTGGAAGTACCTGGATCATGGGTTAGGGACGTCCAAAGGTCAATCATATCCCTTTGTGGAGGTACTTAAGGGAGGAATAAAGGGTAGATTAACAGAGCCCTGAAGATTAGTGACCCACGTCAAGGTAGGGGTAGAGGGTATAAACTGACATCATGACCATCTCAAGGTGCGGAAACTTGGTTCCAGCATCCCCCTATACTGCTTTGGGCGAGACTTTAGTCCGTACTCCACAGGGTGATGCCGAAAGGGCCAGTAGTGTAGGGATTTGTTTGGCTAACTAGAGCTGAACTTGGATAAGGCCCCAAAAATCCAACATCATGCCTAATTGAGATCACTATACCGCAAAAGGAAAGCCCAATAGAGATTAATAGTGCCCCAACCCAAATAATCAAACATTCATCAGGTAAGGTGTCCTATATACTACAAGAAAATATGTGTGCACCTAGTCTCCTCAGAGGTTGGTGAAGGATTTTGACTCTAATGTAGATTCTCACACTCCACTCAAGAGATCTACCTCATCCACATCTAATCTTGATCCCTACAAACAACCACAAACAAATGGAGATAACAAGTGACCTTGCTTGGAAGATTGTTAGATTAAAATGTCATAGAAACAACTATAACACATGTTGAATACAAATAAATACAAGGAAGGATCATATGTTTCTATTAATCATATAGGTGAAAGTACATAAACATACCTTCAACAAACAAGATCCTCTCCTCCAACTTGTATTACGGTCTCCTCTCCCATTACAGTAGAGCTCTCATGCTATATTTTGGATACTCCACTTCTTCTCTTTCCTCTTGGACAGATTATATAGGCCCATTCTATCCTCCAGGAGAATGTATCTAAACACCTAGGTGCTTGAGAAGTTAGGAAGCTTCTACAAGAATGGAATCCTAGCATCCTCATACACAAGTGGGTCAAGTTGATCCCCTTGGGAATGGAATACTCTAGAAATTGTTTTCACAATTATGATGTTTTTCTCAATTATCTCAATTATGAAATAATTATTATCTCATAATTATAATATTTTGGAAAAGTAGTTATGAGAAATAACTCAATCATGTAATTCTGCAATTTTATCATGGGATAATCTCACATAAGTAAAAGAAAAGGTGAAAATGGATGCATTTGGCCAAAACACCGAGGTAAGTTGATATTGCGTTTCTCTCACTATAATGTAGTGGCAAATAGGGTTATAATAGTATTGGATAAGGCATAAGATATATAAGGAGATGAATATCAAAGTGTTTCGTGTGCAAGTAATGGGCTATTGATGAATTGTTTGATCTAAAATAAGGTTGCACAAGGAATTTTATGTGGTATCAGATATTTTATACTGGAAATGACTACATGAGTTGATTATGGGTTGATCTGTGATAATAATGTTCTAATGTATGTTTGTTACTAGGTTTATCAAGATTTGGTTTTGGCTGAAGTTCTGTTGTGCAATGAAGGTATGAGTCAAGAATTATAGATCTATATGTGGGTATGCTTCTTGAAATTTGTGTACACACATGGAAGTATTTTGTAAGGGTCACGTACATGTGCTAGGTTTTTGAAGTATGAGTAGTTAATGATGCCTGATAAGTCTTGTTGTGATTGTTGTTGTCTATTGATGATGTCTTCTTCGTAATAAGATGTATGTGACAGTTTTGATGGAGTTGAATGGTTTGTGAATGAAATATTGAACTGTATTGAAGCTGGTATTTAATGATCTTTAAAGTATCTCAAAGATCTATGATGAAGGATATATGTGTATGTGATTGATTTCCACAGTGTAGTGATTCAATTTGAGAGATCATTGTTTTTGAGATTTGTACACAGGTTCAATTAAGGAAAAATGTGTGTATACGTGGGTATTAGTCATAGCAGTAGCATATACATTTTGACTTATTCTTGATCAGGGTTTGCAGTGGAAGAATTTGGTTTCAGTGATAGATAACATTGTATGGCTTGATGATTGACATGATCTTTTTTTGTTTAGTTTCATTGGTTCCAATGAGATGTGGTGATTGATTTTTTTTAGTTGATCGAATGACTTGATGATGATAGTGGGTACAGTATGAAAATTTGATGAAAGGTTGCCTACAGGTTGTAATGTTTTGATCAGATGGGTCTAGTTTGAAACATTTTGAAAAGTGATCCATAAGGAATTAAAGATAAGGGGGATGTGCTCCCTTCTAATAGGTTCTAGAGAACGACAGAAGGTTGTAGCCTTCTTCAGGTGGATGCCTACATACTGGCATGAGTTAGTTCCAGTACAATATTGTAATGAATATTTCTTAAAATAAGAAGATATAGATGATAACAACAGTGGTTTTTCCCATATTACGTTTCCACCTAAAATCCTGGTGTTCATATGTGTTGAGTATGTGTGATGATTTATTTTGTTCTTACTTCACTTGATTACTGTTTAATTAATGCCTAATGAAGGACTAATACACTGGTTCAAGTTAAAATGATGAAGAAATAATTGAAAATATAGTTAATTGGATATACATTTGTTTTCTACATAACAATAACATACATATGTAGGCTTACCTCATTAAAGTCATGTATAGAAATCTGAATAGAAAAATAAGAGGTAAAGTAAGTTTTGAAATATTGATTCACCCCTACCCCCCCTCGTAGTATTTTTGCTAACACCAATTTCCTAGCATCACTGCCACTTTAAAAGATATTTGTGAGATTTTTCCACATTGCAAATGGAGTCTCCTTTCCATGCAAGCTCAAAACCACATGGTCTCTTACAGCCTCCAGAATAATCCTCCAGGATTTTTCTGTGTCTTTATTTCACCAAGCAAGTGCTCGTGCATCTGATGTTTTTTCTTTTAGAGTACCAGTTTGTGTATATTCCCATACTCCATTATGAGTCAGGATAACTTCCATCCAGCATTTCCAAGCAATAAAATTCAAGGTGCCCTCCATTGCATACTCTAACCTCAATATGTTGAAAGACATTTTGCCTACACTTAAGAGAATCTCCATGAAAGACTCTGCAAAACACAAATTCTTTGAGGGAATATCTGGAATAAGGTTTCTATGTAGTCTTTCGAGGCTCTGATACCATGTAGAAATGACAGGAAATTTTCTACTACTAAAGAAATCGAATTGAAATCAAGATACATAAATCTCTTATACTATTCTGTAGAAAGGAAAACACACGATAAAAAGACATGAAATAACATGAAACCATCAAAACACAAGGAACACAATTATTTTACAGGGGAACCCAACTAGGAAAAACCCCTTCACTGCTTTTCATTTATTCAAATTAGGAAGAGAAACAATTACAATGTCTTGCTTCAACTCTAAAGCACACCCTACACTATAAAATGGTTCTACTTCTTCCTAGCCTACTCTAGCCAACACTTATCCAATTTAACCATAAACAAACCTCCTATTTCCTTGGGAAATCCTGGAGGAATTAACTTCCTAAATAATAGGTAAATTCCCTATTTCCTTTCACAAATGCAAGGGGAATTAATCATGCGCTTAGTGAAAAAGCGTTGTACATTCAACAATATAGAATTATAAATTCAAATTTTTGTTTTCCATCCACTCAACTACGAAAGTTGAATTCGATGAATAAATGGGTCTATTTAACTAATTGACTAGTTAAATGAGATATGAGTGAGTTAACAACAAACATAACTATTCAACTAACTCAACTAATGACTATATTTTAGTTAAATGAGTTCAATTAACAATAACTCAACTAGATTTCTAGATCTTAGCAATCAACTCATGAACAACTCTACTTCTAGCCTACAAACTTAAATTTACTTATTTAACTAGTAGACAAGGACATGTCGCTCTAGCTAACTACAATCTTTCATCCCGCTGATGTGAAAAATCAAATTTTCTCCATTTGAATAAGGACCCAGTCAAATGAATCCTTTTCCTATTACAATTTCAACATTTATAATTCTTTGCATAAATGTTGATTACATGCTATTTTTATTTATGCAAGGTAAATTAATTTGTTTGCCTTCATTCTATGCTTCTTAAGCTAGGGTTTTATATCAAGTTATTTCCATTCCATAGACTCAGTTTCCTTTAAATATAACATTTACATTCTACAAGTATCTTAATGTTTACATTCCTGCAAGTAGTATGGCCTTTACATTTATGAAAATAGGTGAGCATTTACATTTGAGAAAGTAACATTTCCATTTTTTCAAATAGAGGAACATTTCCATTTCCATAAAGTAGATAAAACATTTCCTTTTGTGCAATTTATTTCCTTGCAAATCTAGATTTGGTTGATAGAGTGTCATCTATATACATTTGTCTACTCCATTTCTTCAACATGACTTGAGTAGAGCTTATCCTATTGTGCATACAACATTGTAACCTCTTAAGTTTGTAGAAACCTTGAATTGATAATTAAATATGGTAGCCTTGGGGGTTCAACGCTCTTATTGCAATACCGAGGCTCATTAGTCTCCCTAACATGACTTTGGGGATCCCATTTGGGCCCATCAATCCTCCTGCAAACACCCCTCTGATCCAGTTGGATGTTGGTGGCCACCCACCTATCTCATTTGGAGCCCCGCAACTGTCTCTTTTAGTTTTTTAGTTTCCGTAATTGTAGCACAATTTACTATTTTTAGCAGTTTTTTGGGTCCTGAACTTCCGGAGCCGTTTTGAGGCCCTAAACGATGTTTCTTGGGAAATCTGGGGGCAACATGGGTCCATGGACCGGCGTTGTCCTTCCCAAAGTGGTAGTTCTCAGATAGATCTTTCTAACAAGCTATCATACACGTCAAACAGAGATCGTATGCCAAAGTTACGACCCCGGGAAATTGATGTACCAATTTACCCAAAACAGGGCCCAAAATTTGGCGTTTCATCTTCTAGGGGTAGGTTTTGTAATGTGAAGGGTTTTCCATTGTTTCTCAACAATAAATAGGCCTTCGAGCCTCATTGTAACACAGTTCAGAACAGTTCAGAGGCATGTAGCTGCCACATCTCTTCTCAGAGACAAGCTACCATCGCCCTAGCTGGTTTATTTCCATTTCTGGTTGTAAGCATATTTTCGGTATTTTCCATTAATGAAATGAAGCATTATTTCCGCTGCATCTTTATGTATACAGTTATCTCTGTATTTTGTTGTGCTCCTGTTTAAATCCGGATTACCCTCCTAATCATCTCAAGTCTTAAATGGATTTGAATCTGGTACAACCAGTTTCCACCACCCATACCTCTACCTTAGTTCCACAACAACCTTAGCAATAAGATTCTCTTGTTGTGAAATCATATGGTGAGGGGGGAAAGCCTAGAAAAAGGGGGGCAATAAAAAGGCAACCGAAGTGGAAACGACTCCTACTAAAGCATGTAATCCTACTCATCCATGCGATTTGTGTGATGTTCATGGTCATGCCACTAAAAGGAAAGGAAGAGAGAGCCCTAAAATTGGTCGTTATGAGTAAATTGTAGCTTCATTTGGTGAACCATATACACCTTTAGAAATCTCTCACCGAGGTCTATAATGGGTCTCTCTTCATTTTTGGTAAATTGACACTTTGTCGGGAAGCCATTTTTTCCATGAGGTCTTACTATGCTAACTATTAAACTTGAATCTCTTGATATTTCTCGCTCATACTATGGAACCACTTTGTATTTACATTTATCAGATAATATGTCAATTCTCATCATGAGTAGTAATTGTTTGCTTGTGTTATAGTGGTCCCCTTTGGGTCTTTTCCATGTGGCAGCATCATTGAGTCACCCTTGTTCATAGCATTAGATATGAGTCACCCTTATGTCCCAAGGAGTCTATTTAGTACCCCATTGAGTCTTGTTATAGTATATCATTCCCTTTGTGTTTTTCATTCATCATATATTTCCCATATTTTTCCTCCAACCATGCTGACCTATCTTTGAAAATCATTTGTCTCAGTAATTGATCATCCCCTCCAAAATCATGTCAGTCACTACTAGGTCAACCTTACCTATTATTCTCTCAAAATGGAAGTCATATGTACACCCCTCATTCCCAATAATTACCCTATTGTCAATCTCATTCAATCACGTATCTATGTTCCTCATGCCTTTGTTGAGGATTCCTCATTGCCTCAACTCTAGCGAGTCCTCTTCTGTTGGCTTCAACATATTTATTCCAGGAGATTGGCCTAGAGCGTGGTGTACCTTGGATCCAATTTCTTCATTCTTGGGTGCTTCGAATCAAGCAAAGAGGACCCTTATTTCCTTCTGACTTGGTCATTTCTCGCATGCTCGATTCTAGCTCATTATCCCATGATCAAGATTCGTACACTTCACATTCCAGTGATTCAGCAGATTGTCCCAACATTCATCAAGTGTGTGTGAGATGTTTCATACCTCATGAGGGGGTGTCTGTTCAAGTATCCCCCCACATGCCTGATAGTTAGTATTTCATGATCCAACCTTTTATGCAGTTTATCAATTTGACTGGTTCGATTTCTACTATTCACGGATCCCATAATATGAGCCCCTCCTTTAGACATTTCATTCAAATCTTCAAACCCCTTTGTTTAGTAACTATTAAATTTTTATCTTTAATTCAATTATCTTTGGCACACTATTATGTAGAGTGCCTTAGATATCGGTGTGGCCCCTGTTATGAGTTCAATAGAGAAGTTAATATATCCTTTATGTGTAGTTTAGGAATCTCATCCATAAACACATCCTTGTATTCTCGTACTACTCTCAAATCATATAAAGGTTTTGTCATAGCTTCATGTGAATGGTCTTTTATCTGGATGGAAAACAAACTTCACCCCTTTCTAGCACATTTCTTTAATTATATTGTTAATATTTTCCTAAGGGAAATGGGCCTAGGTATACCTTTGATAACCTACACTTATCCTTCATCCATGATACAAGTCACAGTGATGTTTAAACAATCAACAATTTCCCTACAAATTTTCAACCAATCCATCCCCACCAGTACATCATAAGATCCCAAAGGAAAAATATTTAGGCTGATGGTTGTTCTATTTCCATTTAATTCAATAGGAAAGGCCTTAACCAAACTTGAAACTTTTACCTTAGTGTTGGTGGCTAATTGAACCAACCATGAGCTTTTATGTTTTACCATATTTAGTTTATATTTTTTTACTATTTGAGGGTTGATATAACTTAAGATGACACCTCGATCTATCAAAATGGAAACAAGTTGGTTTAAAAGATTACCTTCTATGTCCACCATAGTGGATTGGTGCTCTTGTTGACATTCCTCCAATGCTGAATTAATTCTAGGAATGCTTATGGTCACATCGTTCACGATAGAAGCCTCTTGAAAATTTTGTAGGATTGAATATATTTCATATTATATGGGAAATTCCATAAGAGGTGAGGCTCCCCACAACCCCAACACTTCATAGGTTCCTTGTCCATCCCTTTAAATTCTTTAGTATTCATATCCACGGGTCTAGTTCCAAACGTAGTTTGATTCTTTTGAGGTTACTTGTTGTTTTTGTTAAAATTTTAACTCTAGTGACTTTTACTAGAATTTTTAAAAGAAGAAATTTTAGACCCTTTTCCACCTTGCTTAAATTTGTCCTTATTTTTTTTGGACCAGGATTTTACATGTTCACCCCTTTATTTTGACTATGGATAGCATATTATATCCTTTTGGATGTCTTCAACCATATTTTTTGGATTATAATATTCTATTTATCCTTAAATGAAAGGGGAAGGAAGCTAATAAATCATTGCACTTCACCTTTTTCTTCATGAATGTATGGTGCATAACAAAAAAGATGGGTCAATTTCGTAACCATCTAATCCATGGTCATGTAACAAACTCTTAAATCATGGGATTCATTTTCCTTGTCACGATAATATGTTTCGGTTAAATAATCTTCCCTGAAGAATATTTAAATTTCTTCCTAGTTAACATTCTTGTCTTCCAAATTATCACTTCTCTTAATTGCTTCCATCATAAGGATGCTTTACCCTACAACTAATATGTGTCTAATTGAGATTTTAAATTACTAGGATACCCATACACTTGAAAATATTGATTTATATTGAGTAACCAAAAGTATGTTGATTCCTCTAATTCTCTGTCAAAGGTTTGGGGTCTAATTTTCTTAAATTCCCCTTGCAACTTTACTTTCAATGTATTTCCCTAATTAGGAGGCATTTTACCTGAATTATGCTCCTCCATGTCCTTTGGTATATCGTTTTTACTTTCATTCAACCCATATAGTTTCTTACATTTGGAAGTCTCCCCCTATCTTCTTCTTCTCCAATTAGTTCCATAGTTTTCGGATTTTACCTAGTTGTTAGTTTTTTGATAATGTTTTCCTCATCAATGCTAGAATTTAGCAATTTCTCATTATCTGCAGGAATATTGGTTACCTCCATCCTTATTTCTTTAACCATATATAATAACTCCATTGTAGGAGGTGGTGTTTCTCTATTCAATAATACCCAAATTTATTCGTCTCCTATATGTGTTTCTACAAGGATTTTTCCATCCCTGTTCTTTCTTTTCTTCTTATTCTGTAAAAAAATATAGTTATTATTAGGTAAATGTTGTGATTGGGCTCATAGGCCACAATATTATAACATAATTTTATGATACCGCATGTAACATACCCCTCTTGACAATTTTTTAATGGTACTATACAATCTCGCTTGACTCTTCATTACGTACAGATACAAATGTTAACTCTAATTTTACAAGAATAGTTATGTTTTGTACCAGGGAATGCTTACACTAATTTCATACTATTACCATATAATCATATTGTCCTTTACCTTAATTGAATAAGGTGTAACCAAACATTGTCTTTTACTTTTTTGAGGCTAATGCTATCAATTGTTTTACTTCATTCATTTTTTATTAAATGATTATGTTCCATTAGCGGTGCTTTAAAAACTACTCTTTATTACCATCTATCTTATTCATGGCTTATTAATTATTTATAATATGCTAGAGAGTTGTAGCCATATTTGAAACCATGACTTGGTACCCAAACATGTTATTTCCTTACCCTTGTAATATTGATCCTTGTTACTTTACGAATTAGAAAATATGTTAATATCAAACTATATTGCATCTAGTGTGATGAGGAGTAGTGGGTCCCACTTATCACGTTGGCCATATGATGGTAGTTATGTGGCTCGGCTTACTTGTGAAAACTCGCCCTAGTAACATGGTTTATGAGATGTGAATGGTGTTGATCAAACCTGGAGACCCTACGGTGAGGGTTCCTTGCTAGGAATTTAGGGTAACTACCCCACCCACCCCTATCTCCTACATAATTTACATACTTAGTTTTCGATGGAGAATGCTCTACAAACAATTAAGGGTTACTTGCCTTCCTGAGGGTGTCCCTAACCCGTTGGTGTTATTGTGGTAATTCTCTACCTTAACCGAGGTTTTTATCCTATGTACGCTACTCATGTTGAGACTCATGTGGATCAGAATAGTGATAAAATTACCTACACGGAATGTTTCAGCTAAACATCTTTACCTATGTTCTCTTTTCTTTGGTTTTCTTCCTTCGCCACTACTTCCATTTTTGTTTTCGAAGGATTTCTTTCTTATTTTTTTGTTATTAATTAGATAACAAACATTTATATTCTACTTGTAGGTTTAGGGTTTGAATATTTCATCTCTTATTTCCTTAGTTATGTGTAGGGGATACTTCCCTTTACTTTTAGCACTCTCATCTCTCATTTTCGATTTCGTTCTAGGAATATTTTTAACATAATGTTGCGTGGGTCATGGCTACAACTTCTCCCTTTAGGGTAGCTCAGGTAATTATCTAGAAATTTTGTTCCCTTTTCTTATTTATACATTTCCCACATATATTCAAGGCTAATTTTTTTTATAAGGGTAAATAAGCAAAGCCTCATCTTACTATTCTAGGAGAAAAACATTTGGTCCACCATCAATTTTTCTTCCAAGTAAATTCAGTTATTCTTTTGAATTTTCCGCTTAACCTCTCTTGCTAACAATGATTATTCTTTTGGTTATATCATAGATTTGTTTAATTTCAACATTTTGTAGTTCAACATGAGCAAGGGTTTTCAATTTTATAGCTTAACTTAGATACCCATTTCTTATTATTTATATATATTGCAGGTCATTATCTCTGGAAAAATAGATGAGACAAAATACAAATTCACACACAAAACATACTTCTATTGATCACACAAAATTTGATTCTTACAATAAACCTGGTGAAGGGTATTTAATTTTTTGGACTAGTGACTAGCCTAAAATAACTTGTCATGCACACACTTAACTCAGTGAACTCACACTCTAAATATGGACTACACTTAACTCTTTATCCATCACTACTTGCCTCCTAACTCTCTAATTTTAGCCAACTCCTCATGTTGGAGCAATTACGATTTCTAACACTAACTCTGATACCAAATAAGAAATTGGAGGAGAAGAGATGGTGCACAGATTCACTTGAAAACAATTCATATATTGCTCTCAAAACCAAATTACAAGCCACATAAATAGTGCTCATGATACCCAACAAATTCCAAATGAGGAATTTCTTGTTAAAAAACTCTCTCAACAAAATTCAACCACCAACAAGGATTTTTACTTTTATGTGACCTATGATCAGATTAGTGAGTGACTTGATCCATTCATGTTATTTTAAGTAACGGTAGCTCTAAACACTGAATGCAAAGTTCCATGTCATGGGATGACTGAGTAAATTTGAATATGAAACTGAAGTGGTATGAAGAATTGTCGGGATGAAAGTACTCTTCAACAGTAAGAGGTCATGGTCTACATAAACAAATATTCAATTTATTATTTTCATAAAACATGAAAAAATTATATTAATGATGGCAAATTGTTTTGATATTAATAGTAAATGATATTTTAAAGTTTATAAGACTAAAAATAGTATATGGGACTACTAGTCTCCCTTTATTTCGTCTTTTGCAATTCAATCATTTTCTTATTCAAATTGATGATTAGTTGACTCAACATTTTAACAATGTCCTTGCTTAAGAGACCATGCCAAGGAACTAATGCTAAGATATTACAATAACTGTCTATGATGGCTCTTAAAGCATCATATTCCAAAATAAAATGTTTTTCCAATTCCATTGCCCCATAAGTGCAAAAAGTATAAATACGTTCTTTCCAAGCTTCTTTAGGTATTTTTCACCCTCTTGTTTCACAACGAAGTTTACGTGAGTTCGTTCTTAATTGAGAAATAAGAATCTTTTCTCTCCACGGAATGCTAGCTCCAATGTACTCTTTTAGTTGGATATCACAAGTGGGGTTCAATTCCTGAACATATTACTTCTTCTTTCTACCCAGCTATTTTCCCCATAGAGGCTTATTAAAATTATTCATAACAAAATTCTTTAACTCCTTGCTATTTGTGAGACATGCATTAAGCTATATATTCCATTTTTGCATCCATTTGCTATTTTGTCTTATCCATGTTTTATTTCTTTAACTCATGACTTCATTGAACATAAATTTAAGCCATTTACCTACTCTCATTTGCTCAATTATTTTTATATACCTTATGAGACGCAACATAGAAATTTATTTGATGGGAGTTTCTCCTCTTTCACTCGGTATTATCTCATAAGAAATTGAATTTTTTACTTTGAACTTGCTCATGATCAAGTGTTTTTGGATTTTCTCAATTTGTTTCCATTTTGAAATGGGGCGCTGCTAGCCCACAATTCACACCCATAGAGGAGCACTCGAGAAACTAGGAGTCCCAAAATCACTTTAATAATTTTCTAATCCCATAACTTTTCCTCTCTACATCTGTTTTGAAGAGCATATAATGCTTTCCACCCTCCTAAAAATCTTTTCTTTCTGTAGTCCTCCCAATTAATCTTGTTGTTGAAATGAATCGCAAGGTACTTGTATTCATTTACTTTTTAAAGAACATTTCCTTCGAACAAGTACTTATGATAGCTTTGCTTCATTTTATTAGAGAATATCCTTATTTTCGTCTTTCTTTTATTAGAGAAGAACTTTATTTAATGATGAAAGGTAACAAGTTTAAACAAGACAATATTTTTGTTAAATGATTTGGCACATTCATGTATGTTATAAGAGTTTATTGTTTCTTTCAAATAATAATAATTTATTTTTAAGATCATATTTAAAGAAAATGTCAAAATGGTATATAAAATCTCATTTAAGTTGTACAATAAAATATAAAATATTTACTTAATATTAACAATGAAAAGTAATAATTTTGAATAGGGTAATGTATCTTCCATTCCTTTATACCACCCAATGTTTCCCATGCCAAGATGGAAACACATACCAATGATGAACGTTGCAAATATTCTAATAAGGCTATTTTAAAGTTTTTTTTATAATAAAATAATGGTGATTTAAGTATAATTAATTACAAATTATATTTCATGTATTATTATATTACAATATCACATATTTATCCCTTAAGCTGCGCTTTAAGATGGTCCGACTGTTGGGTCCCTATAATACTAGTGATTACCCCATTACTATGGTAGTTGTACCCCTTATTAATATTTTTGTGCCGCTATTGCCCCCATATTGTCATTACTGTGCCCCATAGAATCCCTCTATTGTTATTTCTGTGGCTTTATATTATTATTATTAGGTCGGCTGGATTATATTGTGACTCCTTAGACTCCTATATACAGAAAGGAGGTTTTGTCATTTGTATCATCCAAGAATTGTTCATTTATGTAATGTAAAGGAGGTTGCCCCCTCGAAGAGGCTGAATTCTAAGGCGTTGATCTATCTTTTCTATCTTTTCTTCAACTGGTTTCATAACATTTGGTATCAGATCTTTGGATTCTAGGGTTTCGCTGCTCCAAATAGGTCATCGTGGAATTTTCTCTATAACTTTGTTTCTGCGACATTTTAGAAGTAAAAAAAAAAAAAACCCATTTGAGAAGACATCGCGTTGAATCTTGGGTCCAAATTTCATATCTTTTTGCGCTATATTTTTGGAGATATGACCTGAGGAAGTTGGTCCGTTTGCACAATCCTGAATTACATTCAAAACAAGTGACCTGGGGAAAATCGTCATAGCTTTCTCTCTGAGCATCAGATTGAAATTTCGTCAGAAGGTATAGAAAGAGGACGGACTGTAGTTTCTTTTATATATCGTTCAGAGGAAAAGGTCTAACTAGTGACACGTGGCACTTCATGCAAGTTCGCTCTTCTGAAAAGGTCTATAATCAGGTCACTGTGGGAGATTTGGCATAACTCTTCATTGGAGAATCCAATTGGGGTCAAACTGGTGGCATTGGAAAGAGGACACATAGGGCTACCATAGGTGGTAATTTCAAAACTAGATGTTATGAAAGCACAGAGATACATCAGAAGCAATATCGAGCTCCTACAAAGAAAAAAAAGGTGTGTAGATTTTTCTAAATTTTTGCTTAAGATTGGTTTGAAAATTTATTTTGAAGGAATTCAAAGGGC